>JACEIK010001613.1:202948-215068 GCA_018107945.1 Datura stramonium | reverse complement strand
AAAAAAAAAAAGAAATCATTACCTTTCTCAAAACTGGCTATTAAACTGCACCTACTAATCTGAGTTGTGATTCTAAAGATAAAATAAATAGAGAAAAAGAGAAAATGGATATATAACCTGTTTTACAATAATGGAATTCCAAAAATAGACAAAGGGGAGAAGAAAAAAAAAACGCTTTAGCTTTTTCGTTGATCAGAAATTCGCGCAGACCCTTACTCTCTCTATCTCTCTGTTGTTATGGGAATTGAAATCTAATCTCACCCATAATTTTGGGGAAGAAAAATCAAGTGGAAATACTCGACTGATTCGACCAACACAAACCCTCGAGGTAAAAATCTGATTTTGGTTTCGATCTTCAAATTTCCTATTTTTCCCCTTCATGTTGATTCTTTTTTATTGCCCTATGATCCATTTTTTGAGCTGAAAATGACCAGATAAGAAGAACCCAGGAAAAAACCCGACACTTTTAGGGGGTGTGTAGAAGTTTTTGACTATTTTTACGCTACTCGGACTTTTCTTCCTTATTTGGGTCTGTTACCTGCATATAGGTAGGTGTAGTTAGCTTGCTTTCCTTGGTATTTTGAAAATATAGTTTGTTGATACTAGTTTTAGTTTGGCTAATACATAGATAGACAACTTAAAATTGGCCTCAATGGGCAACTAAACACTTCAATTATTCAATTCATCTCTCCACCGTGTCAGTTGAATACTTCAAGTTATAAAATGATCATCCAAGGCACCTCCAAAATTTATGTGACACGAGCATCAGGTGTCCACAAGAGATGAGTTGAGGTGTCTAGATGTGCATTCAGTTGGAGTGTTTAGTTGCCGGTAGAAGCTAAGATAAAATGCCTAATCTGTGTATGAAGGATGCAAAAATGGCATTTTAATTATTGGATTTTGAAGTGAGGATTGATTTCTCTTTTCCAGTAATTCTGGCCTTAACATTGTGAACAGCATAATAGTGTTTTAAGTTTGGTCAGGCAGAACTGCAGGAGTGAGTGCTAAAGTTTCTGAGTTTGTTTATTGTATGGACGGTGATGGATGATCTATTCCTGTGGAATTTTAGGATAATTGTCACAGTATGTGGTCTAAATTTAAGTTAATAAAGACAATTCTTTTAACACCCTAAATCACTTCCAATTTGATCTGCAAATGGAATTATTTTGTTTGTTTCCCGAAGTAGAGGGCCTTCTTTAACTTGGTGATGAGGTGAAGAAGCAAAAGTATAATGTATAACTCTTTCGGAAAGAAAAAAGTTGGACTTTTTAAGTACTATGAAAATTATAGGTGAATGAGGGTAGAGATTTGTTGATCTCTATTGAGAATTACATTAGAAATATCGAATGTGAGGTGGCACTCCTTGCCATTTGGAATTCTTTTACCAGGGTATTGAGTCTGCAGTTTGTATCCAGATGGCACTCTTAAGCTAGAAGAAGCTTTTAATAATTTCTGTGAATTTACATGTTAACTATATTATGTAGACTGAAATAAAATAAAAGGCAATAGCTAGTTCTTGGTCAGAATTCTGCTCTTAAGTCATCACCTCTCCTGTTTCCTGCAAAGTTTTGTTGATGAAGCATGTGCATGAACTGCTGGATTTGTGGCTTTTCAGTAGTTGTCTGGACTGTGATCTTCTGTTTTTCGCAAAAGATATGAATAACTTTGTACCCTTTACAGGGAATTTATGAAGATGACCCCGGTTTGCCCTTTTGCTGGAGCTCCCAGGCCTGATAATGTAACTAATAAGCAGCAGGCTGTCCAGGAGAGTAAGCCTAAACAAGAGTCTGGAGAAGCTGCAACTGTGTCACCTAAGTGCCCCTTTGGATATGACTCAACTCTTAAGAAACCTTGCGACGACCAAAATAAACAACAGGATGGCCAGGAGAGCAAGCCTAAACAAGAGTTTGGAGAAGCTGCAACCGTGTCACCTAAGTGCCCCTTTGGATTTGATAAACCTTGTGACGACCAAAATAAACAACAGGATGGCCAGGAGAGCAAGCCTAAACAAGAGTCTGGAGAAGCTGCAACTGTGTCACCTAAGTGCCCCTTTGGATTTGATAAACCTTGTGACGACCAAAATAAACAACAGGATGGCCAGGAGAGCAAGCCTAAACAAGAGTCTGGAGAATCTGCAACTGTGTCACCTAAGTGCCCCTTCGGATATGATTCTCAAGCATTTAAACTGGGTCCTTTTAGCTGCATGATATGTCAGGCACTTCTTTATGATAGCAGCAGATGTGTGCCCTGTTCACATGTATTCTGCAAGTAAGTGTAAATTGGTAACTCTTTTATGATCTTTCTACTCCCACATACACCACTTCCCCATTTTAAAAGCAATAATAAGGGTAAAAACAAAGATTCTTCTGGACATCTTTAAGTAGTACATCTCTTTGGTAAACAGGGCATGTGTCTCCCGCTTCAAGGACTGTCCATTGTGTGGTGCTGATATTGAAAAGATTGAGTCTGACATGAATCTTCAGAATGTTGTTGATCGCTTTATTGAAGGGCATGCAAGGATTAAGAGGTCTCAAGCTAATAATGAGCAAGAAGATATAGGGGAGAAGAAAACTGTTATATACGAGGACGCGTCTTTGGAGCGGGGAGCTTTCCTGGTTCAGCAAGCCATGCGGGTATGTTTAGCAAAAATCTCACTAGTCTCTGGTGCAGAAATTGTCTGCAATTTCTCACACTGACTTAGCTGATTCATCCTTCCATCTCTCTTTCTTGTATAATCTGAGGCTAGCTAGTGAATCACATTTCAGGGTTTCCAATAACTTTTGGCTTAACTTGCAGGCTTTTCGTGCCAATAACATTGATAGTGCAAAATCAAGGTTTACTATGTGTGCAGATGACATCCGAGAACAGCTCCAAAGAATGGGGAATACATCCGAGTTGTGCTCACAGCTTGGAGCGGTTCTTGGTATGCTTGGTGACTGCAGGTGTGTCTCTATCCAAGTCTCTTCTTGAATGAAAAATATGCCATTCCCTTAGTCATTTATCAGTGCTATAAATGATCTTAAGTATTTATTTCTTTAAAGTGATTACAGAAGTTTTGGACATTTAGTTTGTTAAAAGAAATAACTTGAGCTATACTATAGTCGAGCTACAGGAGATGCTGTATCTGCAGTCACTTACTTTGAAGAGAGTGTCAATTTCCTTTTGAAAGTACCCAAAGATGATCTAGAGGTAACTGTTAATGATGTTACACACACACACACATTATGCACATATGTATCTCAATATATTTTTATGAACTAAGCAGTATACCTAATTTGATTTTGCTATAACCTATGATGATATAATGCATATCTTTCATATATGAGTGTGCTTTCCTTAATTCCTGAAAAAATCTTGGCAGATAACGCATACACTTTCTGTTTCACTAAACAAAATTGGAGATCTTAAATACTATGATGGTGATTTGCAAGCTGCAAGATCACATTATTTTCACGCGTTGGATGTTCGCCGCAATGCCATCAAGCAACAGTCTGTGCCATCTCAGGTTTGTGTACCTTTAGTAATCTGATGAACATCACTATCAGCATTGCTATTTGTTGGAAGTATATAAGTTTACGGCAACAGTCCTGTCAAAGAACCTGTGGCATGTGGCATCTTGATATCCGAAAGAATTAATCATCTCCTTACCCGGAACATTTGACATCCTTGGCACATGAAAACATGTTTCTTCTTTTTCTGCTCCTTCTCATTATTTTTCAGCTTGTGTTTTACCCTCATTTATTTGAACAAATATCCATGGATAAGAAGATGTTGATGGTTTCTAGTGCTGAGGGGTGATGGATCAACCTTTTACCCCCGATTAACCATTTTGTCATCTCTACTTTTGCCTAAAGCTTTGTGTGTGGGTTAGGCACATGTCATGGGTCTGAACACTGCCGCAGACAAAAGCCTAGTGTTTAAGTGGAGAAGGGTAGAGGAGCTGGCTATTATCCACCCAGTTTCAAACCATGCACGACTGGATGGCCCTCCGGGAATTGTTCGGTTATCAAATTATTATTATTTTTGCCTTAAAGCCTTAATTCTTGATCTGTATGCCTGAAGAAACTTTCGAATTTGCTATTTTTGGATCTTGGACCACAGTCCATACACATAATGCTGGCATGCTTATATGGAGAAGACTTGTTCTGCTGTTTATGTTTTAGATTTTAGATCTTATGGAGAAGACATTTCTTAGTCAAATTAAACTAAGCTGAATTTTAGGAAACTTATAAATCCACTATGCCCAAAACAAAAGACAGCTAACTTTAAGCAACTTATACATGCATGCTGATTTTCTTGTTCTTTTGCTCAGTCCATCCCATTTTTCTTTTATTGAAACTCAAAGCATTGCCCTCTCCTGCTTCATATAACTCTTTTTCCATATTGCAGTTTCAAAAAAAAATAACTCTCTTTCCATATTTACTAAAAATCTCTTCCGTCACTCCAGATAGTCGATGTGGCCATTTCCTTAGCCAAAGTTGCTGATATTGATCGAAATCTTGGGGATGAGAATGCTGCAGTTGAAGGATTTCAAGAAGGCATAAAGTTACTGCAATCCCTTAAATTAAATCCCGAAGAAGTTAGCCTTGAACAACGGGTAATACTCATCTGTCCTCCTTTTATTTTATCTTATACTTCATTGGTGTATTGTTTTATCAGCCAAACCTGATTTGGTCCTGTGTCTGCTTGCAGCGGCTATCAGTGCTCGAGTTCCTCAACAGCCAGCTTGAAAAGAAAGAAACTTGACTCAGCTTGCCCGAGTGAAGTATTTTCCGACATGGTAAAGGACAAATAAGGGCAATGTGCATTGTCATAAGTTTGGTGTAAACACTAAATGCAGGCTCCTATCTGTTGCAAGCTCAGTTCAGATTGCAACCCAAGATAAAATTCGGTGTAAAATGCAGTAGAAATAAGTGATAGATTTTCTAAGTAATATGCCTGCGGCTAGTCAATATAGTCCCGTGTTCCAAAATTTTAGCATCTTGTGCTATGTACCTCGTAGTACTTGAAGAATCTCTACAATTTCAGTATCCTTATCACATGTTGACAATATTATTAAATTTCCTTTTGAACAAAAGCTATTGGAGGTTTCTGATAATGTTTTAAAAGTATAATGTGTGGTTATCAAACTATGACTCAAGATTATTTTTGTCTCTTTAACTTTTAGCGACTAATTCTACAGTTGAAAAGGAATGTGTGTCATTTTCATGACAAAAGGAGATTGGTGCCTTATTAAATATAGAATAAGATCTTTATCCAAATAAAATAGAATAGTTGAACAGAAGTGAGTTTAGTTTATCGTTTATTTACTAAACCTTTTCTCTTAGATCTGTCTGTAAAGTATTTTAGCAGAGTCTAGTAATTAAACTAACGGACTTGAGGGTTTATAGGAAATAACCTCTCCATTCCATAAAATAGGCATAAGGTCTACGTACATTCTCCTCTCTCCAGGCCTTATCCCAGTATTGATTTGACATAAGATATACTTTATAAAATAAGTGTTAGTCTTCCATGATTAGTTTATGTACTCAGTTAGGCTTTTCCCAAGCTAAAATCTCAAATTATCACAATTCAAACCTTGACAAAGTCAGCCTTTTTGTTTAGAAAAAAAAAAGAATTCTATCTCCAGGCAGTGTTTACACAAAATCAGTCAATTTATCTGTAAGAGATCACAAATTAAAGTGGAATTTTTCAATTGCCATGGGGATTGAGAAGGAAAAAAGTAAAGATTGTTTTCGATAGACCCTCAGCTTAACAGAAAAGAAAAAAATTCAAAAGCATGGTAGCAAGAAAATATGACAGCAAAGCACTGTTGAGAAAAGTAAAAACAAACATGCAGAGCAACAAGAAGCTTAAAAGAAAATATTAAGTGGAAACACCTGGGAAATTACATCTTTAATTCAAGTCAAATATTTTGATCAAATCACTTGAAAGTTTCTCCATAAAATGGAGAAAAAAAATATATCCTCCTTTGTTTCAATTGAAAGTTCTCTGTCATGCACAAAAATTGCAACAGATCATTTCCTTCTTAATTCAGTTTTTCACTACAAATCTACCACATTTTCCTCTCGAGGACAGAAAAAAAACAGACCTTTTGTTATATGTTGATATGTATCATCTAGGCAAGATTAGTTATTTAACTTCCCCTGTTCATCTTTTGATCATATTCATACTTTTCTTGAATGGATTTTTGGTTATTAAGGTGGATTGTCTGAATTTCAGCTACCCAAATTTCACCAAGCAAAACGAAAATGATTTCATCACTACCGATAATTCCTACATAGCCTTTAATGCTATCCAAGTAACTGGCGATGCTCGTGGTACTTCCATCAGCAATTTGTCTGGAAGAATATGGTATTCACAGCCTTTGAATCTATGGAACCGAAAGCAAAATATCACAGCATCGTTTAATTCAACGTTCGTGATCAATATCAAACCTGAGAGTAATCCATGGGGTGAAGGATTGGCTTTCATATTGACTAAAGAAAGTGGTCCTGACTCCATCCCAGATAACAGTGATGGACAATGGCTTGGTATTGTGAATGCAAGTACTAATGGATCTTCTTCAAGCAACATATTTGCAGTTGAATTTGACACAAGGAAAAGTTACCTTGATGATCTTGATGATAATCATGTTGGCATTGACATAAACAGCATCAACTCTGTCAATCAAGTTTCTTTGATTGATCGCGATGTTAACCTTTCACGAGCAATTGATGTTATAGCAAGTGTCTGGTATGATGGAGAATCCAAGATCTTGAAGGTTTATGCATTCATGAGTAATCAAACAGGAGAAAATGAGAGAAATCCCATCATTTCCATGCCTCTTGACCTTTCCAGTTTTCTACCCGAGGATGTTTTCGTGGGATTTTCAGCCTCAACTGGGATATATAATCAGCTGAACTGCATAAAGTCATGGAATTTTACAAGCACTGAAATTGGGAAGAATAATGAAGCTAGCCTACTATGGTTGTGGATCTTGATACCGATAATATCGGTTCTGGTTATGCTCCTAGGTGTGTTTTTTGCATATGTCACCTGGAGGAGAAAAAAGAAGCGGACGCAAGTGTTAGACCGAGATGAGAATATAGAGATTCAGATTCAGAATTCAGCTACTGCACCTCAGAGATTCCAGTTGAAGGACTTGAAACGAGCAACCGGGAACTTTGACCCCAAGAACATTCTTGGCAGAGGAGGATGTGGAGTAGTCCTCAAAGGGTTGCTAGCTGATCATAAAGAGGTGGCCGTGAAGAGATTCTTTAAAGATTCAAGTCAAGGGGCAAAAGATCTCATAGCAGAAGTCACAACCATAGGCAATCTCCACCACAAGAACCTTGTCAAATTGATAGGATGGTGCTATGAAAGCAATGAACTCCTTGTGGTCTATGAGTTCATGCCAAATGGGAGCTTAGACAAGTTGATATTTTGCGAGGGAGACGGAGAAATCAGACAAGGGTTGAGTCTGAATTGGGAAATAAGGCATGGCATCATCTGTGGCATAGCTCAAGCACTGGATTATCTGCACAATGGGTGTCAGAAAAGAGTACTTCACAGAGACATAAAAGCCAGCAACATCATGCTTGACTCAGAGCTCAATGCTCGGTTGGGAGATTTCGGATTGGCTAGGACAGTTCAAGTGAATGGAAAGACTCACCATTCGACAAAAGAGATTGCTGGAACTATAGGCTATATGGCACCAGAGAGTTTCCATATAGGCCGAGCCACAGTTGAAACAGACGTCTTTGCATTTGGAGTGCTGATTCTTGAAGTTGCTTGTGGTCGAAAACCTGGAAAACAATATGAGGAGAATAATTATAGTAACAGAGTCATTGAATGTGTATGGGACATGTACAAGATTGGGAGGATCATTGATGCCATAGATGTCAGATTGGACAGAAACTTTGACGAAGAGCAAGCTGAATGTGTGTTAATATTAGGATTGGCTTGCTGCCATCCAAATCCTTATGAAAGGCCAAGCATGAAAACTGCCTTGCAGATTCTTACAGGGGAATCAGTTCTACCAAATATCCCCACTGAGAAACCTGCATTTGTATGGCCAGCCAGAGCTCCATCGTCTAACGAAGCTGCGGGTGACTCTCTCCAGGAAGGCCAACTTACACCAATTACAGTTCTCAGTGGTAGATAGCTGCAGAGTTTGAGGAACCTCAACAAGGTTCATTCAAACTTAAGTGCTTTTTCAAAGCAGCTCACTCTAGGAGGCAAAAGATGCTTGTAAATTCACATATGCAAGACAAGAATGCCTCTTTTTTTTCTTTTTCCTTTTGTGTGTTTGTTCCTTTTTGTGTATGTGGGTGGGGAGGGGAGGTTCCTTCTTCAGAGTGTTCTTTTCTGCATTGTAAATAATTTTCTATTTAGACAATGGCACAATCAACTTTTTCCACAGTTGTACATAATGCCATAATCAAACTTGCAACACCAAATTCCTCTCCTCCTTTTTCCATAGTTGATTTATTTTTTCCTGATTTCAGAGAATAATCTTCTGATTCCTTCTCTATTCTCTTGCATTCAATCAACAGCTTCTCTAATTTAAATTTAGGAGTGAAATTCCTAAACAGATTTTAAAATACAACACCCATTCCCCTATATATTTGGGCCAAATGCTTATAGGTTGGGAAGCACTCCCTCAAGATCTATCATTAACTCATATTGCAGAGATTCTTTACACTGTCCATGTATTTGAGTTAAATCTTTGCCAGAATTCGCTATCATCATGCAAATCTGACTAATAGTTAATCTACAACGGCAGGTACATGAGTTACTCCTACAGAGCATAAATGTTCTACCAAAACCACAAAGAAGTTATGAAAATTTCACTATCAATCACTAGAAGATCCATCATCATCTTCATGCTCTGCCACAACCTTCTCGAGGAAACTCTTCCGCACTCCATCAAGAACAGCTTCTCTGGATTGTTTATTCCTGCTGCTGCGTCCATCGTTTAGTACAGGATCTGACTGGCAGAGTGCTGGTGCAACACCTAAAATCGAAGAAGTTTAGAGCAATCATACCAAATGACAAGCCAGCAAATAGTATTAAAAGAAGCAAACATTTAGTGGAAAATGAAACGGAATTACTATCTAGACAAATACTACGGGAGATGGGGGCATGGGCAGAGATGAGGGCTAGGGAGGTGAGAGTGAAGGTGAGGTGTGTTGAAAGGTGAGGATGATACAATCAATGTATTTCTACTTGTGGATCTTGTTTTTCTAAAGAAAATGTTTTCCAAAAATTTTGACCAACGGAACATGGAAAAATCGAAAAATGTTTTCCTTCATATCGAACACACCCCTAATGCAATGTTCCGTTGCACTTGTGAATCATTTGAATAAGAAATGTGAAAATACAAAGGAAGATGACAACTCAAACATTGATACTTAATCCTGCAGTCATGAAAACCCCAGAAAAGGAGGAAACAGTCTATGTAAGCCAAGTTAATAGTATGGCTTCGGTCGACATTAAGACTCTTATCTCATAGAAAAGAGTCTATTGAGATGGCACAAAAATATTTATAAGGACATGAGATGGCACAAAGCTGTGAAGAATCTATTGAGTAAATCATCCATTAAAAGAAGAAATGCATGAAAGGGAGTTGGCAGAAACAGTAAAAGCTCCATTAAAACTGAAGGAAAGAGAAGGGGTGGGGACAATCACAAAGAGAACATACTTTCAGGTGTGCATCTCCGACCAAAACTGTGAACTCCAACATAGTTTGACTTCAGTGCACCATTATTGTACACCAAAATAGTAGGAAGATTACGATCTGGGTAGTTCGGGATGCAATCTGTAGAGATAATTTTGACAAATTTTGTTGCAGGATATCTCGTTGCCAGTTCTTCTAAGCACTGCAATAGTACCTGACATTCTGAATATCTATCAAAGAGAAAGAGATCAATAAAAGGGAACAGAGTTAAAAGTGAAGAAAGAAAATTTACACCATATGGTTAAAGACTCGAGAGGATAGAAGTAAATGAAAAATAAATAAATATGAACATATTAGTTACCCATCCTTGTACAGAATCACAACCACCCAAATATCTTCTGGAGCTTGGGAAACCTCCTGCACAAAATCTGATCCAGAAATTGGAATCATTGCTCCAAATCTTGCAAGCTTAGCAGTTTCTCTTATCTCTGCCAACCTCTTCTTCCTTTAACATTTGTAAACACAAGAAAAAACAATACAATTCATCTCAACTCTCAAGCTTAACGGCTCATTCTTTTTACAGACACAAGTATAAAAAACATACCAGAACAATTATATATTCTGTCACTTCTGTTTTTTGGGGGGGTTTAGGGAGATAAGTTATATTCTGTTTTCTTATAATTAAAAAAAACAAAAATGCAGGATAATTATGTCTGATATCCATCTTTATTTACTTTGTTTTTGAACATCGTTGAAGTATTTACCGCTGGTTGATTTCCTTCTTTGTGTTTCTTTATCCAAAACGATACATGTATGTCTCTCTACGTGCATGATTCTTGTGGGTTGCGTAGATGAGAAAATAATGACACAAAATAGGAATTCAGTGGAGTTGAAATAGAAGCCAAGAATTTTCAAAGAAACAAGAAATAAGACTCCAAGAAATCATCTATGCCTCTATTTCTTAAATAAGACACCAAAACTAATATCACCAAAAGGATGCATATGAGAAACTATGCTACTTGGTTTGTAACACCTGTCAAACAGTTCTAAGATGTTCATCTTTAAGCTTCAAAAGTAGCTTCCTTAATCTTCACTCGAAAGAAGCACAATTGGCAAGAAACTGAAGACAAAAACAGTTTTGAATGTGGAATTGTGGATGAAATTGAAATAAATTTAAAGCAAAGAAGTCTTAACCATGTTATGTTTTACAATGTCTTCTTGGACTTTTACATCAATTAGCTTCTATCCTTTTAACCTAGTAATTTTCATTCAACAAGAGGCTCAGAAATAAAATATATAATAATCAAAGGACAACCATAACCCTTACAAGAAAAAAAAAACATTTTTACAGTGATATCAGGCACACAAACCGGAGCATGAGACTAGAAATCATCCTAAGTTAAGGGTGTCAATGAGTTCAGTGAAAAAACTACTACCTAAAGACAATAGATTCGTTCTTTCTATCTTAAAGTGATCTACCAAGTGCAGCCCAAATGAATTCATCAAAAACACAACTTCTTGCATGGAGTTACTAATAACTTTGTCCACCGAGGCTTAGACTGATGCTAAGAAATCAATTTCTCATTCAACTAGAAGCTCATGAATCAAGTTCATATAAACCAAAGGACAACTATGACCCCTACAAGTTAAAGAAAAAACATTATTATAGTGATATCAGGCACTGATGTTAAATCAGGCACTACTTGGGAGGCAACCCAAGAGTTATGTATTTAGAATTTAGCATATTTGATTTGGTCCTATACTTGTTTGAAAGGGGAGTTGAGTGTGCACATACAGGTGATTCTGGAAAGAGGTAACGGAACAACTGACGGGCCGTCAGCATGGTGACGAACCATCACGCTGAACCATCAAAATGAAAGAAAAATCTTATGTATTTTGGATAAGCCCGATGACAAAGTTGACGAACCGTCAGATTCATGATGGGCCGTCACTTTTTCTGCCAGAAGTGGTCATGGCAAAGTTGTATTCTAGTTAAGAGTGACGGTAAATTTGAAAGATCGTCAATTCCTTGATGGACCGTCATGTACCCTGTCATTTGAGGGAATATGAAAGCAACATCTACATAAGCATGACGACTGAAGTGACAGGACGTCGAGTATCTGACGGACCGTCACCCTCACCGTTTGCTAACCAGGTAAGTGTTAATTTAAGTGAACCTACCCGATCCAACCCATACCTCTGTAACCCAGAACTGACCCGATCCAAGAGCATTTATTATAAGAACATTTTTTTGTTATGAAATAATAAAACAAGAGGAAGAATATTTTAGAGAAAGGGAGAAGAAAGAAGTTCTTATTTCTCTTGATGAGATCTTTTGAGGAGTTAAAGGGATTATCAGGGATTATTTACAATGAATGGAGAACCCCTTTATTTATAGGGGAAAACTAACTTGGTCCCAAAGTTACAAACCCTAACTTTCCTTTTAAGAAATAGACATT
>JACEIK010001613.1:129301-146039 GCA_018107945.1 Datura stramonium | reverse complement strand
GGTTTCTCGTCCAGTCTTTTTCCGGGCCTTTTTCTAGCATGTATGGCTTTCAAATACTCTTAACCCACACGCGAATAGGCCATCTATGTGTCGGGAATTTTACAGGGTGTAACACCCAAACCATGTGCTAAGCTAATAACATGAAATTTAGATAAGTCATGAAACATACTTTCTCATATGGGCTTTCCCAGTACTTAAACATTCTTGAAATAGATTTTGATTACTCAAAACATGAACATAGACATAGATAATTCAAATTCTTACTTTCATCGTGAAACTCTCATCATAACTAGAAGCATAGATCATAATCTCATCTTTTCATGAACTTCCATAGATGGACGTCTTATTTGTAAAACTTTGAAATCCTAATTCGTAATTGAAAATATTATTAAACATTCCCATAAATAATAATTCAACATTAGAAAGATGCATAGAGAATACCCATGATGGATACTTATAGAATTCACAAGTTGGGTTAAAACCACATAGATTCGTTAACTTAGAAATCACATGAAATTAAAGAGGGATTAGGCATGGGAGTGAATGGACACACCCATCCATAACCATACATACCTAGAAAATTCTGATTACACAACCCTCTTGAATTCCCAAAGGAATTTAGGGAAGAACTTTATGAATCCTAACCTTGATCACCCTTAGGAACTACTAAGCTTGCATGCATGGAGGGGAATAAGCTTATAATGAGTTAAACCCTATTAAACACAACTATTTGAGCTTAAAACGACGTAGTTTAGGTCTTAGAAGCTTAGAAGTTACGGATTTACCCTTACTAAATTCACAAGAATTTGGCTACTGGCTGGAGCGGCGACCAATACAATAGGTGTCCTAAGCTTGAATGAGTTGTTACTCTGCTCGTTGTTTCACTCCTTTTTCTAGACTCAGATATGCTACCATGAACGGATAGGACGAGTCTTTACTACTCCAAAAACACATTGTTTCCATTTGTTGTCACCACTGTTCACATTCTTGAAATCCTCCCAACAGAATCATGACACGATTCGTTGTCTCAAACAATGATCCATACCGTGACTCATGCTAGCCACCTAGACAAAGACCACCCTTACAGCGACCCCATTACCATGACCAATTATGTCAAACAATGGGTCTTCCTTAGAACCATTGTAACAGAACCTCTTACTGTTGAACCCAACAATGATTGACTTCCATGGGTCATTGGACCTTTCAACGACTTGTACCATGAGTCGTTCTAAGTAAAAATCTCATATTTTTTGCTACTTATCATTTCAAATCCTGATTCTAGTCTTAGGAACTTTCGAGGTATTTCATAGGATCAACCCAATAAATAGAGTTGATTTTCTCTTGGGTGTTGTGAACTTCTTCGCCCTGTACTAGCATGGACGGTAAGCATGTCATAATATCCACTCGTCCATTATTCTTTAAGATATCCTGTCGTGCCTTATAAGAGGCATAAACTCCCTTACCAACTCTAGAAAGTAAGGGTCCAACGGCATCGTGAATGGCTCCCATGAATTTTTAATTTGTCATAAATATCTGAGAAATCTTCTTTTAAGGAGTCTACCTCAAATTGATCCTCTACAGTGATGGACCACATCTCATTTAAGTGGACTATAATAAGACTTCATCTTATTGATGCCAAAGCGAAGTTGATTGATTCGCTTGCCCTCATCGGCCTCCGTTCCTTGAGATGTGGAAACAGCCATTGGGTCTTTGATGTGTTGTAGGTTTACAGCACTTTCGACGCTTGAAACTGAGAAAATATGGATGGTCTTAATTGTGTTAATATAGATATGATGCACTTTTGCTTTGTTTTCAGGAAAATTGGGTGTTGGAGTGGAAATCTATAAAAGAAGGGAAAAAGAGTGCAGAAAATGGGCTAAGTACAAGACTCAGTATGAGTCGTGCCTCGATGCTATGAGTTGTACATTGATCCATGATAAAACATCAGAAGTCCTACTCAATACAAAGGAAAAGTGACTCTTGGTATTATTCGTACCTGAGCGGTCATGGAAAAATACAAAAGGAAGCAATTTGACTAGTCTCTTGGTATGGGTAGAATCCATGATTCGTGATGATGACTTATGTCCCATAGCCATGGTGAACTTTAGAAAGAATTTTGAAAGGCAGATTCTATGGTACGAGAAGTAACAACGAGTTGTAAGAGAAAGGTATGAGTCATACCAAGACACTTATGAAAATATTCAAAGGATGCCAGAATTCATAGGTTCAGACCACGATAGAGATATACAACTCATAGGAGCATTGTACGAGTCATACAAACTCCCAACACTTAACAAAAATCTGCATTGCTGAGGATTGTACGAATAGAAGCTACGTGTCATAGGTTTATGGTACAAGTCGTAGGATCTGGCAGCAGCAGTTATTATAGTTTCCCTATTAATTTTGGAAAGGTTTCTGATTTTTTAGTATAAATACTTTTCTAGATTATTTTTGTGAGGAGAGGCTTTTTGGTCGCACTTTGACTCTTTTGAAAGAAAGATACTTTAGAGATTCTTCTTGAGTTTTTCAATATTCTTGAAGATTAATCATGCTAGAGGTGTGTTATTGACCGGGCATTAATAGGATTAGGGTTATCTAGCAACTGAAAGCATTACTTAAGAACATAAATAGTTATGGACAAGGCGACATCTAATGTTTCTCAACCAATTTGGAGCCTTTTTGCCTCGTGTTTTCTCAAACCCCAAGGTTCCATACACTTCAACTGCTACAACTTGGGTTAGAATTAAGCTATCTCTAGACTCAATTCTTTAATAGGTGTATGAAGTGGGTATTGGCTATCTCTAGCCCAAGGAGAAGGAAGGCTGGAATGCCAACAGGCGTCTATTATATTGAATTTACCCAATAGTCCCCATTTTGGGAACATCAAGTGCAAAAGTCACTGAATGGGTAAGTCGCCAATCCCTGGACTATGTAATGTACTTTATCTGCTGGGTTACGGGCGGGCATTTTACCAGAGATTTCTAATCTACCCTTGTGTGATTCCTGTTGAAGCATATACTCTGGGGGTGGAGATTCCGTAACTATTCCAAAAATGGAAAGTTCGACACAATTGGGATTTTTTTTGGAAATTGGAAGCAGTTATTAATTTATGATCTGGCATGTACAGAATGAAAACTTCATTCTCGATTCTACGAGAATTCCACACAATCAAAATGTAAATACCCACCATTGTTTTCTCTCCTCTATTCCTCTTTTTCAAGCAACCAATAGGATAAGTAAACACAATCCATTCTTGCAATTATAGATATTTCAATTATAACTTAGAGAAAACAATAGATTTATGCTAAGTAAGTAATTCTAAGATTAAACTAGCAACACCCAATCTATTTTAACCCCTATCATGCACACACCCCTAACAAGATGGTTAGCTGCTCATAGATGAAGAACAAGAGATTATACCAGCAATGGAATCAATATCATTCATCATTAAGAAGAAACTTCAAGCTCAATTTGTTCTTCAGTGGAAGTGTACCTTAGAAAGATGAAGAAGATGAAGGGGAAAGCTCTCATTGCCTCTATCTTTTCTCTCTCTAAAATTCAATTAAAAAACAATACAATGGAGTGGAGTATTCTATTCTTTACAAAAGGTGTACAAAAATAGGGTAAGGTTGCTCCTATTTTCTTGTGAATGTAAGCCCATTTTGCCTTGTGAAGCATCCAAAATGTCCTTGTGCCATAGCGAGATGATTTTACTCCCTTTCAGCACGGCCTCACTTGCACGACACCTGCATTTTACAGTTTCCCATCCGCGAGGCACAAGTTGCTCGTAGCTCTGGACCTGAGAATCCTAACATGGTTCTACTTTTGCACCTATGTTTGGCAGGTGCTAACTTGCATCTTGTAGGTGTTCTTTCAGCCTCAGACCAGTTTGTTCCTACGTTTGGCCTGTATTTTGCAGATGTCATCCTGGGAAGCGCAGGTCCTCTTTTTCTTATCACCATGCTTTTTGTTTAATTCCTTTGCTTTATCTATTTAAATATAATACCTGCAAAAACCAAAGAGAAAGGGAATAAAACCTTCATAAATGACTTGAAAACCTAGCAAAACCTCATATTTAAAATCCTAGTGAGTTGGTAAATTACCAACTAATCTGTGGTCAGCGCCAAAACAACTTCAATGCCCTATCTTTTCGTTAGTATCCTAATGAACCAGTCCTAGAGTGGAAGAGTAGTACTTTCGCACCTAAGGGTTAGTTTATCTCTTAACTTAAGGCCAGGAAAATGGTTTCTAAGTGTTATATCTATAAACTAGTTTGGGTCAGGGATTCTAGTTCTCAAACACTAACTCTTCAGTCAGTTTTGATCATAAATGAGATCCCAAATATATTTCTTAAAGATCTCTCTGGAGTTTCTCCCGAGTGGGAAATTAACATCAGTATAGACCTTCTTTAAAATACCCATCCTATCTCAATTTCTTCTTATCAAATGGATCCAACTAAGATTAAGGAGTTGAAGGAATAGTTGAAAGACCTTTTAGACAAAGGCTTCATCAGACCTAGTATTTCTCTATGGGGTGCCTGTCAGAACCCGGACAAAGGCCCAAATAGAGACATGGGACAAGGAACCCCGAGAGACTCCAAGTCGACCCATGGCATGAACATAGAAGTTAAGAGCATATAACAAGAAGAACTGAAATAATAAAACATGTTTGAGAGAAAGTCTGTTTAATTATCAATCTAAAATAGAGTCAACAATGACAAGCTGATTCCTACATAATATCTGAAAAAGCCTCTAACATAACTGATGAGCTGATAGGACAACATCCCCAACTAGCTCGACAAAGTCTATAACTGAAAGTACTTAACAATGGATAACTGACTGTCCTCGAAGGATGAGGACTCACCAATACTGGCTAGATAGGCTTGAGGAGAAAGAAAGACTATTGATGCGGCTAAGACTGATCCCTCAAACCTGTATCATGAAACGATACATCATAGAGTATTCGATATGTACTTGGAATGTACTGAGTATGCAAAGTAAGTAAAAATGGATAGCTAAAATACATAAGAGTTCGTAAGTGTAGGACAACATGTACATGAAGTAAATATCAAAATGTAAACATAAGCCTCAAGGATTTCAAACCTTTCATAATCCAATCATAATCATAGTTATAAGAGAAACTTTTTAAAACATACCTTGAGCCAAATTAACATATACATAACCATGCATAAATGATGAGGTACAATGGGAGAACTCATCTTAAGAGACACCATCATGATAGAGTTTACATGATGCCCCACTATTTCGCCCAAGTGGTCAGGACCGTCCCAGGGTTTTCAAGCAAGGGACGTGCATTATGGTGATATCACAGGGATCCATTAATATATGTATGTACCTATAGTGGCACATAGTTCTGAGACCACAGGGTTTACCTGAATGCTGGGTCTACTCAATGCTTGACACTACTCCCACAAACATGCACATGAGGCTCATATCATAATCATGAATCATTCATGAAGATCATGGCCAAATACATCATACATACTTGATCATACTTCAAATAGATAATTAGCAATGCGTAAGAGCTTGTGAGTCAGCTAATAACCATAAATTCATAAATCATGAAGAACATGCATATTTGTGAAAATACAGGTACTTGATATTCATCAATTCATGATTTAGACTAAATAAGATCAAAATCATAATAGAATCATAACTTGACTTTTCATGAAGCTTGCATAATTAGACATAATTAAATTAAAATTTAAAACAATGAATTTATAATCAAAATAGATATAAATCTACCCATAAATTTGAAAACATGATTTGATACATTAAGCAAATTGACCCATATATCGATCATAGAGAATTTCACAAAAATTGGAATAACCCCGTAAGATCATGAACTTGAATCTAGAATTGAAATCCCTGAAATTGAGAAGAATTTTGAGAATGAGAGTGAAAGAAACTCTAATTCATATCCTTACACACCTAGGTAAATCTTATTTACACTCCCTCTTGAAAGCCCAAAGGAAATTGGAAAAAAATTGGGGAATTCCTCAAGCTTGATTTACGAAGAAGAACTCTAAACTTGCATGCCTGGAATGGTAAGACTTAGGATAGGTTTAACACTATTAAAACGCTTCTAACTGAGCTTAAAATGATGTAGTTTAGGATCTTAGAGCTTAGGAATTAAGAAAATACCGTTAATGAAAATTTGGAAATTTTGCACTGTTAGTGACCACAATCGATACCACAAGTCATCCATTGATACCACGAGTCAAGGTATCAACCCATTACTTCCTTCCATCATTTCTTACCTTCTATGGTCCTTTGACAACAACTCGACAGACCGATTCATTATTCCACACAACGATCTGTTACTTCCACCCATTACCTTACTAAATTCCAAACACAGGTCTTCAACCACGACTGGACACGATGAGCTGTTACTACTCCCAATGACTCATCATTTCCACTCATTGCCACCACTGTCTGCAACTAGTCACCTTCTGGAATTCCTCGCAACAGAAACATACCATGACTCATTGTCCCATACAATGTGTCGTACCATGACTCAAGCCAGTCACCTTGAAAGAACCACTCTCACAATGACTCTGTACCATGTCTCGTTACACTAACCAACGAGTCATTCCACGGCTCATTGGTCCTGAACATACCGACCACATTCTCACCATGATAGGGACCAACGGCCCGTAGGAGCTTCCCTTGACTCATACAATAGGTCTTTCTGTGATATTTTTCTTAACTTTTCTATAGATCTAATTCCCAAATCTCGAGTTTAGTCTTAGGCACTTCTGAGGTATTATAGTTCGCTAGTTCTATTCATGCGAAAGAGGGACGGTACACATAGAATATGCATCAACTACCGTTAGTTGAACAAAGTCACAATCAAGAATAAGTATCCCCTCCCCAGGATTGATTACTTGGTCTACCAACTTCAAAGTGCTAGCTACTTTTCAAATATATACCTCAGATCAGGCTATCATCATCTTAGAGTAAGAGAATGTGACATCCCGAAGATAGCTTTTAAAACTCACTATGGTCACCATGAATTTGTTATTGTGTCTTTTGGACTAATGAATGCTCATGCAGCTTTTACAAACTTGATGAATAGGGTATTCAAACATTACTTGGGCATGTTCATGATCGTCTACTTAGATGACATCCTTGTCTATTCCTGATGTGAGGATGACCATGCATACTATTTGAGGATAGTCTTGCAGACTCTCAAGGATCACCAGTTATACGCTAAGTTGAGCAAGTGTGAATTTTGGTTGAAATCAGTAACGTTCCTTGGCCATGTAATTTCCAACAAGCATATTCAGGTGGATCCTCAAATGATCAAAGCAATGAAGAACTCCATGAGACCTATCCCTTCATCTAACATTAGGCATTTCTTGGGCCAATTTAGTTATTACAGATGGTCTGTGGAAGGATTCTCCTCTATTGCCTCTCTTATGACGAGGTTGACTCAGAAGAATTTCAAGTTCTAGTGACCCAATTCTTGTGAGAAGAGTTTTCAGGAGTTGAAGACTCAGCTCAGTATTGCTCTAATTTTTACTCTACCCAAAGGTTTAGATGGGTTTGCAATTTATTGTGATGCCTCCAAAATTGGTCTTGGTTACATGATGATGTAGCAAGGCAAGGTTGTAGTAGCCAATGCTTCTAGACAACTAAAAGCTCATAAGAAAAACTACCCAAATCATGATCTTGAGTTAGGATCGGTAATATTTTCCTTGAAGATTTGGAGGCACTACCTCTACCGGGTGCATGTGAACGTGTTTACTGACCACAAAAGCCTAAAATATGTGTTTAGTCAGAAGCACCTGAATCTTCATTAGAGGAGATCGTTGGAGTTGTTGAAAGACAACGACATCAATTTTTTGTATCACCGGGGTAAAGACAATGTATTGGTTGAAGCCCTCAGTAGATTTACACTAGATAGTTTTGCTCATATTGCTGATGACAAGAAGGAACTAGTTAAAAATGTTCATAGGATGGCTCAGTTTGGAGTTCATTTTGTCGATTCAATAGAAGGTAAGTTGTAGTCTAAAATAGTTTAGAGTCCTATCTTATGGTGGAGGTTAAGTCAAGGCAAGATGATGATCCAATAATGCATAAGTTGAAAGAAGCAGTCCTAAAGAAGGTGGTGGAAGCATTCTCCAAAGAGGGAGGTAGTATACACAGTTATCAGGGCAGGTTGTGTATTCCATACATAGATGATTTGAGGTAGCGAATATTAACAACAGCTAGCAGCTCTCTATATTATATCCATCTAGGTGCCAGCAAGACGTATCGTGATCGACGGGAAGTCTATTGGTGGAATAGCGTGAAGAAGAACATTGCAGAATATGTGTCTAAGTGTCCAAATTGCCAGCAGGTGAAGGTTGAACACCATAGACTAGGAGGTATGACTCATGATATCAGCATCCCTACTTGGAAGTGGGCTGAGATTAATATGGGTTTCATTACACATTTACCTCATATATGCCGACAGTGTGATTCGATTTGGGTGGTTGTAGCCCGGATGACTAAGGCAGCATATTTTCTACTAGTTAAGACCACAGATTTATTAGAAGATTATTATAGACTATACATCAAAGAGTTGGTCAGGTTGCATGGTGTCCCTTTGTCTATCATATGGGATAGAATTACTCAGTTCACCTCACACTTTTGGAAGTTATTTAAAAAGGGACTTGGTACTCAACTTAAGCTCAACACAACTTTTCATCCACAGACAGATAGCCAGGCTGAGTGGATCATTCAAACACTAGAGGATATGTTAAGGGCTTGCGTGATCGATTTTAAGGGTAGTTGGGATGATCACCTACCTCTAATCGAGTTTTCATATAACAATGACTACCACTCCAACATTTAGATAACCCCATTTGAGGTGCTTTATGGTAGGAGGTGTAGGTCTCCTATAGGGTGGTTTGAGATTGGTGAAACTATCTTAATAGGACCTAACTCAGTTCATAATGCTATGGAGAAGGTTTAATTTATCAGAGAAAGGCTTAAAACAACTCAAGTCATCAGAAATCATATACAGATTTGAGGAGAAAAGAACTTGAGTTTGCTGTTGATGATTGGGTATATCTAAAACATTTACTAATGAAAGGGGTTTCGAGGTTTGGATAGAAAGGAAAACTCACTCCCCACTATGTTTGTCCTTACAAGATCCTGAGGCACATTGACAATGTGGCCGATAAGTTGGACTTGCCTGCAGAATTAGCATTGATGCATCCAATCTTTCATGTGTCTCTAGTGAATAAATGCACTGATTATCCAACCTCAATTTTGCCTCTAGAGAGTGTTGGCATAAATGATAGTCTCTCTTATGAAGATTTTCCCATCAAGCTTCTTGACCATGAGGTTCGTAAGTTAAGGAATAAGGAGGTCGCTTTAGTGAAAGTTCTTAGAGGAATCAACTTGTAGAGGGAGCTACATTGGAAGAAAAAGAAGACATAATGGCTAGGTACCCTCACATATTCCCTTCCAACTCAGCTTCACATCAACTACTAGTTTTGTCCTTAGTACTCTACTCTATTTCATAACAATCTCATGCTTTTCAGTTCTATTAATGTCTTAGTATGCATCTTTGTTGCATAAATCTAGTTCATTATGTGTATCTCAGTTGGGAGTCAGTTACTCCCTCCATATCCAACATATAGCTTTTAATTTTGGGATAGTAGCTCTTTGCCTATTATTCCATCTTAATTAATATCCATTCGAGGACAAATGTTCCCAAGGGGAGATAATATAACACCCTAAAAGTTTTTAAGACCATAACCCCAGAGATGGAGTATGAACTAGCAGCAAAAGCTGAAAATTTCCCTCAAGATGATTCCGAGTACAACTAGTGGGAGCATAGTACGAGTCATACCAAGAGCCATGATATGAGTCCAGAGGATTCAATAGATTTTGGTCCAAAAACCCATGATCTGTACTAAGATTGTACGAATCATACTGAAGGGTCGTTGGAAGGGATTCAAAGAAGCGATCAGAGATTTTTGGTTAACCATGATCCATTGGACGGCCTGTGGTTAAGTTGTACGAGTCACAGTATGACTCCGCGGGACAAACTTAAAAAAAACAATATGGCCTTAAGTGGTTTGATCCCTTGTAAAGGACCATAGTACCATGGTATAGATCATACCATGCCCTCATAGGAGGAAGGATCAGAAAGGTTAAATTGGTCCATCCTACAATGGATGGTCACCACGAGTCATTGTGACAACCAACGGCTCATGGTATGCAACATTATGTCTGGACAGGCAACTTTCGAATGACTTCCTAGGGTATTTTTGTAACTTCCTGCTATTTTAATTCCTAGAATACATAGTATTGTTGTAATTCAAAAAGGGATTTAGGGGATTAGTGGATCATTCCCTCTCATTCTCTCCTAAGTTCTCAAGGAGAGACCATAGAAGTTCAAGATTTCTCTTAAGGCCAAACTATGGCTCTTCCGTAAAGTTCAGAATTCAAGCTTCCGTTAAGGGGGTTTTCTTCTCTAGGATGGTTAACAAGGGTCTTCTTTCTCCCTTGTGCCCCAAGATTTTCATCAAATCTTAGCTTTGAAGTTTTTTAGAAATCATGAGTTAGAATTTTCTTCTAATTGTTGAATTTCCCTATCCCCTTGATGTTCTCATGCTTTCATGATTAGAATTATGAGATATCTATCATACTATTTTCAGCTTGCATAGTACCTTCACATGCTTTCGATTTGATATGTTTTTCAGAGAATTTACCCTTAAATTAGCATCTATCTTAACTTAGCATGATTTGTCAAAATATACATGATCTTATCAATGAATTAAGCATCCATGCTTTACAAGATTTATAGTATTCTCAGTATCAATAGTACCATCAGAAATCTCAGTATCCACAGTGTTATCAAAAGTAACAACATATTATCAGTATTTTAGTATGATCAATTTATCAGGTCCTTTAGACTCTTAGGACACTTCTATATGTAGTTCTTAGTCTTAGGACATCAGTTTTTAGCTACCAGTGTAATAAGATATAGTTATGTCTTCAGTTGGGAGTAGTACTTAGCACCGAGTAGGTTGGGATTCAACTCACCTAGGTTCCCAGAACTATGTACCACCATAGGTTATTAGCCTGCATAGACCACAGTTTAGTAATCATGCAGCCATGCCTTTATACCCTAGCAAGGTATATTGAGTTCATATCGATAGGGCATATACATTTTTCATGACCCGAACGGAGGCCCGGATCATAGACACTGACAAGGGACCCCAAATCAACCCATGGCATAAGCATTCAACTAACTCATTCAATAAAAATGAAGAAAACATAATTATAAACTCAGCGGATGTCTCATACAATGGCACATAAGAATAATACCCGAAGCTATACATACATAAGTTCGAAAGCCTCTAATATAGATGAATTGATGGGACAAGACCCCAACTAACTCCCTAAAACATGAAACTGAAATACAACACGAAACTGAAAGTCTAGTCCTCGAAAGATGAGGACTCACCACTCACCCAGGTGCTAACTCTAATAAGCGATTACCAACGGGGCTGAATCTTGAAAACGGATCATGCATCATTAAACGATGCAGCATAGAAAGTATGTGGTCAGTATGTGGAATGTACCGAGTAAGTAAGGTAAGTAAAACCACTTAATAAATCATTTAAAATATTTCATAACATATCAAAAGCTTTTAAGTGTAAGTAGAAGGCTACATGCATTTATTCTGAAATTTTACTCTTATGATAACATGAACATGCATAGCTTTAGAACATCATGACTGATTCGAATGACTCAAAGTTGAAACATACATTTATATCAAAAGCTGAACAATGAGTCAAACGTTGCTTTTTGAGCATGCATGCATAAGATAATTATCATGAGTGATGAATATGCAATATGAATGATTTAGATAGTGGGAGATTCGTCACTTAACCGACATACCACGATAGAGATTACGTGGTCTCAACTATCACACTCAAGTGGGTAGAGTCGTCCATAACCTTGCCAGGGCGATGGACGATACCATGATATCAATATCAAGCTGAAGGGCCAATCGAGCTGGGGATGCTCACGGGAGGTCTCAATAATATAATAGTATCAACCTACATTGGCGCGTAGTTCTGGGGAATAAGGTAATCGACCCTTAACCCACTCGGTGCTAGACTCTTCTCCCAAAACATGCAATGCTCTACATCATATATAACGAAGCTCAACATCGTCTATTGAGGAAGCTCAACATGAAATCATGTATAACTCAACATTGTATGAAACGAAGCTCAACATTGTCTATTGACAAAGCTCATAATGAAATCGTGTGTAGACTAGACATCATATGGATATGAAGCTCAACATTGTCTATTGACAAAGCTCAATAATTACCTACATCTCAATTATGAATTCATGCATATGAGAAGCTTTATTTTGAAACATACCACAAGCTCAATCATAGGTGGGAGCATCTACTCTAAATCATGTGGTAAGCTACGTGTAGAAATATTTACTCAACATATCACAAGCTAGAATTTATAATAAAAATTGGAAAATTTCACTTCAAACAATGTGGTAAGCTTATGTCGGGAAAATCATCACTTTAAATCAACATGTGGGCATCGCCCAAAGTTTTATCATACTTGGATCTAATCAATTCATTTTGAAAACAAAAACATAGATCATGGGTAGTTTTAGAGACATATTTTTCATCATCAACCTCATCATCATTACACGTTTGTCATAAATCACATCTTTTATCAACTCATCATCCATGGGCGTTTTAGATTCAAAATGTGGAAAACAATTTTATAAGGAAAAATAATTTAGAATCCGCTCAAGCTTCATAATTCATCAATATAAACACAATATAATCATAAACATGCATAAAGATTGAAGAATCATGCAGTTGATACAACCCCATACTTGATCATAGACAATATATCACATTTTGATAGGATTTGGGCATGGGTGTGGAAGAAGACACCCACTCATAGCCTTACATACCTTGGAGGGATGATTTTAACACTTCTCTAGTTTCCCAAGATGAGATTCCAATGGAAACCTTCAAAGCTTTCTATAAATCCTCCCTTCAAGCTCTCAAGTTTGCATGCACGGAATGAACTAGCTTAGAATAGGTTTTCCCCTCTTAAAACCCTGTAAAACGAGTCTTAAATGACGTAGTATAGGTCTTAGGAAATTATAAATTACGAAAAGACCCTTAATAAATTCACAGGAAAACACTGTTAGGTGGTCCTAACGGATAACCTGACAGATAGTCCGTGGCCCAAATGACTCGTTATGTCACTCGTCGGGTGCACTGGATAAAAGGTCTGATATGGCTTGCAATGGGGGACTTAACGATTTGTTCATCGAGACCACGACTCGTGGTCACCTTCCGTTATATACACTTCCTTAATTTTCAACCTTCTTGGGACAGACCACGACTCGTGGGGTTCCTTTTGTTAGGTGCACAGATTCCTTCTCCATCTATTTTCCCATACCACCCCACGATTGACATGACATCTCGTGGTGGATGACCATGAGTTGTTACCTCACTCGTGGGAACCTCAATCCTTTATTTCCCCTAGGCCTTCCCACGAGCCACCTGACAACTCGTGGGGTCTCCTGACTGGTTGTCCAACGACTCGTCCTATGCCTGCAACATCAATTTTCACAATTTTCCTGTTTAAGCTCCCGGGTCCGTTCATTGAGCTCTCGGGGTATAACAGTATCTCCCCCTTGGGAACATTCATCCTCGAATATTAGAAACACATAAAAAACTCATAAACAAACAATCCTCATATGCTAACACTGATTATTAAAACAAAAAACTGACGAAATGACAACCTCTGAAAAGAACTACTTAGCTGAACTGAATTCAGGCATCGTATACATTTATCATAACATGATTCAAACTTGCGCACAAGAACTGAACATGGAAAATGATTATATAATTAGGGAATAAATTGATACCTCAAACTAAAACTAAGTCGGTCGGGAACATGTGGGGGTATTTAGCCATCATAGCCGCTTCAGCTTCCGTCGTAGCTCCCTCAACATGCTGGTTTCTCCATAACACCTCCACCGAAGCTACTTCTTTGTTCCTCAGCCTCCAAGCCTGATGATCCAAGATTGCAACTGAAATTTCCTCATAATTGAGGCTATCTCCCACACCAACACTCTCCACCGGGATAACTAAAGATGGATCACCCAAGCACTTTTTCAAGAGTGATACATGAAAGACAGGATGAACTGAAGATAACTCTGATGGAAAGTCTAACTCATACTCTACCTTACCAACTCTTCTCATAACCCGGTAGGGACCAATATAGCGGGGACTGAGTTTTCCTTTCTTTTCGAACCACATGACTCCCTTCATGGGAGATACCTTTAGAAATACCCAATCGTCCACCTCAAACTCCAATCCCTTCTTCTCACATCCGCATATGACTTTTGATGACTTTGAGCAGTTTTCATCCTATCCCTTATAAACTGAACCTTTACCATGGCCTCATGAACCGGATCAGGCCCTAGCATAGCGGCTTCCCCAACCTCAAACCATCCGATAGGCAATCTTCACCTCCTCCCATAAAGAGCCTCGAATGGTGCCATATGGATGCTAGAGTGATAGTTGTTTTTATAAGAAAACTCTATCAAGGGAAATTGGTCATCCCAACTACCTTTGAAATCCATCACACATGCCCTCAACATATCCTCGAGGGCCCGAATTGTTCTTTCTACCTGGTCGTCTGTTTGCGGATGAAAGGATGTATTGAGCTTAACTTGAGTCCCAAGTCCCTTTTGAAAAGAACGCCAGAATTGGGAGATAAACTGAGTACCTCGATATGAAATAATAGACAAGGGCACTCCATGAATTCAAACCAGCTCCCGAATATACAATCAGGCATAATCATCCGTTGAATCTGTGGTTTTGACCGGTAGAAAATGTGCAGCCTTGGTCAACTTGTCGACCACCACCCAAATGGAATCATAGTATTGGCGAGTACGAGGTAGGACTGTAATGAAATCCATATTAATAACTTCCCACTTCCAAGTGGGAATGTTGATATCCTAAAGTAAACCTCCCGGGCTTTGATGCTCCACTTTCACTTGCTGACAGTTCGGGCACTTAGCTACGAATTCTGTAATATCCTTCTTCATGCCTTGCCAACAACATATTTCCCGCAAGTCATGATACATCTTTGTGGCACCCGGATGGATAGAGTACCTAGATCCATGTGCCTCATGCAATATTTGGTTCCTCAAATCATGAACATCTGGAAAACATAGACGACCCTGTTACCACAGCACCCCATCTCCCTCTTGGGAGAAGACCTCCACCTTCTAACTTCCAACGATTTCCTTCAGCTTTACTAGAATTGGATCCTGATATTTCCTGGCCTTCACATCCGTCACCAAGGATGATTCTGATCCATTTTGCACAACAACGCTGCCATTGGTCGAGTCGACCAATCTAACTCCTAACCTCGCAAATCGATGGACATCCTTCACCAACTCTTTCTTTCCCTCATCCACGTGGGACACACTCTCCATAGAGAGTCTACTAAGTGCGTCTGCTACCACATTAGCCTTACCTGGGTGGTAAAGAACACTCATATCATAGTCCTTAAGTAGCTCCAACCACCTCCTTTGCCGAAGATTGAGGTCTTTCTGAGTAAACACATATTTCAAGATTTTGTGATCCGTGAATACATCCACGTGGACCCCATACAAGTAACGCCTCCATATCTTAAAAGAAAACACCACCGCGGCCAATTAAGGATCATGGGTCGGGTAGTTCTTTTCATGAACTTTCAACTGTCTCAAGGCATATGCTATCACTTTCCCATGTTGCATCAACACACACCCGAGTCCAACTCGCAAAGCATCAGAATATACAACAAAGCCATCATTACCCTCAGGTAAAGTCAAGATTGGTGCTGAAGTGAGTCGGGCCTTCAACTCCTGGATGCTTTTCTCACAAGCCTCCGACCATTGGAACTTCACCTTTTTCTTAGTAAATCTAGTCAATGGGGCTGCAATGGATGGAAAACCCTCAACTAATCTTCGATAATAACTCGCTAAGCCAAAAAAGCTCTCGATATCTAATGGGTTCACTAGTCTAGGCCAATTCCTTACCGCCTCAATCCTTTGAGAAGCTACTTTTATACCCTCGCTTGATACCACATGACCTACATATGCCACAGAATCCAACCAGAACTCGCATTTGCTGAACTTTGCATACAACTACTGCTCCTTGAGGGTCTGAAGCTGTTACACCCTGTAATTCTTGACACTTAGTTGACCTATTCGCAGGTTGGTTAAGAGTTTTAGAATGCCATACATGCGAGAAAAGGGCCCGGGGAGAGACCAGACAAGCGTCAAGTCGGAGCGTCACAAGGAAAATGCGACTTATAAATCGCATTCGACAAATGCGACTTAAAGGGGGTTTAGGTCCAAGTATATAAAGCCCCACTTCGGTTTTTTTTGTCATTTTCATTCTTCATTTCTAGAGAATGAGCAGAAACAAGGGAGGGACGAAGGATCAACATAAATTTTCTTCCGTTTATGCCGTCAAACATAGTCCAAACCCAAATTAACTTCGGGTAGCGAAGTATAAAGCTGCAGGGAGCATTCCTACTGAGTTAGTTTCGTGAAATTCGGCCGACGAATCGTCGTCTCACCGAGCCAAGGTAAGTGGAATTGCTCCAAACTAGTGTTAATATACTCCCAACATTAAAGTGAGTATTTCTCCCTTCTAG
>JACEIK010001613.1:106938-117408 GCA_018107945.1 Datura stramonium | reverse complement strand
TCAGATTCAGTATATTTCAGTATCAAATTCAGCATATTTCAGTATCAAATTCAGTATATTTCAGTATGAGATTCAGAACAGAATACCAGAATATAAATATTATTATAAGATTCAGTATTTATATATATATATTACATGCGGTTATTGCTATATGTGGAGACATGATTCTGTGTTGGGCACCCTTAGAGCTTCCTTGACTACCCCAGAGTTAATAGCTGTGTCGACTCGCCCGCCAGAGGGTAAGTATACGTCGCTCTACCAAGTGGCATGCCATCCGCTAGCTGACGAAGATGGGATGCATATCCCCCATAGCAGGCTGATAAGCACTATACCACACCCCCTGTCGAGCACTTGCGCCCGGGGTGCAGATTACAGTTTTCAGATTACATATTTAAGATTTCAGATCAGGAGTCCTCCGAACTCAGATACAACTATAGTCAGGGGCCCAGAGAGCCCAAGTTGCATGCACAGGGGGCCGACTGGATGCTCATAGTTACTAGGTGGATGGTATGACCTGGGTAGGGGTATATAGATTGTGTGTTGGTTGGTACCTTACGGCCTATGGGGGCTGGTAAGGTTCTTGTATGCTTTTATGTGTTAGTTATTAATAGATAGAAAGTAGACCGCCATGTTATCAGGTATGACTCTTACTCTCTTCAGTAAGTTACGCTCTTTTCAGTCAGTCTCAGCCCGTCTCCTATTACTTAAGTATCTATCAGTATTATTGTTTTCTTTTAGTTATTTTCAGTTATTGCTTTGCATACTCAGTACCAGTGGTACTGACGCCCGTTTTGGGGCGCTGCATTACTTGCCTGCAGGCACTCATAGACGAGGAGCAGATCCCTCGTAGTTCCAACTAGCGTACAGAGTCTTTAGCTCCTATCATCCGGAGCTTGACAGCTAAATGTTTACTTCCCTTTTTGTTTTTATAGTATGGGTAGGCCGGGGCACTGTTCCAACCATCTTATTATTCTTAGAGGCTTGCGGATTGTATATTCCCTATGGTTAGTTGTACCGGTCGTGTGGGGCCATGTGTATTTTTTTATTTTGCATGTGATGGTCGTGTGGGGCCTTGTTCAGTTGTCAGTTGGTGACCTTGTCGGTCACAAATCAGTTTAGCACTTGATTCTACTTTTCAGTGATAACNCAGTGATAACTAGTCAGCATGGTGGCCTTGTCGGCCTGCATAGGTTCCCTTATGTTCAATTGTTCTGGGTAGCTGTTATATTCCTACAGGTGGCTATAGGTCTTGTCGGTCGGAGGCTGTATTTACAGTCGTTATGTAGCCCTTTGTATTCATAAATCTAGAATTAGAGCCAGTCTGGCACTAGATGTGCTTAGGCTCAGTAGTCCAGCAGTCCAGGTCCTAGTAGGAGACTAGGTGCCAGTCATGCCTCCCAAGGCGGGGCGTGACAGAAGCACTATTCTCAAGTGAACAGAATGCTCCTTCTCTCCGAGAGTATATAAGGAGGTCATCAATGAACACAATCACGAACATGTCCAAATATGCCTTGAACAACCTATTCATTAGATTCATAAAAGTTGCAGAGGCATTGGTTAGTCTAAAAGATATAACAATAAATTCATAGTGACCATATTGAGTCCCAAAAGTGATTTTTGGGATGTCACTTTCCTGAATCCTGAGCTTGTGATACCCGGATCTGAGATTAATCTTGGAGAAACACTTGGCACCCTGAAGTTGGTCAAACAAATCATCAATCCTGGGTAAGGGGTACCTGTTCTTGACGGTAACCTTGTTCAACTGTCCATATTCATGTTTCTGGCCTTAAGGTAAGAAATAAATTGACCTACAGGCACATCTGAACAATCCTTCCATTCTAAGACTAGCTCACCCAGAAATTTGAACTCTACTAACTGGGTTCTACAATTTACTGAAGCATAACATGCAAATACCCAATCCATGCCGAGAATAACATCAAAATTGGTCATGGCTAACTCTACCAAATCTACAGAGGTGACCTTATGAAGGACTGAGACTGGGCAATCTCTATACACCCATCTAGCTATAACTGAGTCACCTACTGGGGTAGATACTGAGAAGGGCTCGGTGATAACGCTCAAACCACACCTCTTACTAAAGTGAGAAGCGTACATTGTCAATAAAGAACCCAACTAGAGGTTGGGGTCGATCCCACAGGGCATAGGGAGACTAGATATAGCCGGTAACTGAACTTGTAAAGTAATTACTTCAAAATAGGGGGATTCTAAAGAAAATCAATAATAAAAGAAAATATCAAAATTCTAATGTTAAGTCAATATCAAAGGATAACTAGGGTTTGTTTTCCCCATTGGTTCACAACTACTTCAGGCATACACTCGTGATTATCACTAATACATACTTAGAGAACTGATAACTTAGGTTCATTCAAATGACCGACCAGTCCCTAGACTATACTCAATCACTCGACCAAGTCTTATGAGCGGTTTCAAACTATCCGTATCACTAAGTTCTAGATCTAACTGTCTTGTGACCACAAATCAAGTTAATTCAATGATCATCAAGATCAAGGCTCCGTTGTAATTCTCTTTTCCTAATCTCTACCTCTTTGACCAAAGAAAGTAAAGAATTCGGGCATCTCCTAACATTGCTCACCATTAAGAAACATTTAAGCATGAAGAGAATACAATATAAGTGTTTGTATTGGTTTTAAGATCACTTTGTGTAACCCTAGCTGGTTAATTCACCATGGTTCCCAAAACCCTACCTATGGAGGTTTTAGTCTCTCATAGTTGCAAGGTTGTAATTAACATTCATGATTAAGAACAAAAAGAAATACTTACAATAATGATTGATAAAAACCACTTCCTTCAATTACTCCACAAAATCATGAAAAAAAGTAGTAAGAACAAGAAGAATTCAAGAACAGGTTGAGCACATCTTAAGAACAACTCAATCCTCTCTTTGTCAACGTTTCTAGTCTCTAAAACTATCAAACTAACGTCTTCTATAAAAATAAAACCTAAAACATATTTATATAGAAACAAGAATCCTTTTCCTAAGACAACAGGGTGAATGTCCATATCTGTCGCTGCCAGTTCCATGACTCGACCTATGATCTGTAGCATGCTCCTACGATCCATAGCTTCCTCTCGTACAATCTCAACTTGCTAAATTCTGTCTAAGTGTTGGATCTAGGTACGACTCGTACCATCTACTCATGACTCATACTGAGCTCCCAAACTTTGAGTTAGAGATTTTTTATGTTTTTTTAAAGTTCATCATGACCAGAATGGTACGACTCGTACGTTCGTATTACGGGTCGTACTTTCTTCTCATAGCAGGAGTCAGACTCATATGCAATTTTTCTAGATTTCATCACAACTTCCTCATCACGACTCGTACAAGCCATCTACGAACCGTGCTAGGACTCGTGGGTCACATCTACTCAACCTTAACTTTTAGCAACTTCTCACGACCACCAGTACGACTCGTAGGTCCTTTCTACGATCTGTACTATGGTCTGCACTTTTTTCTGATTTTGCACTTTTTAAGCTATCTTTTGCAATTTTCAGTTCCAACACATGTTTATCCTGTAACAAAAGGAAAAGTACCTCATATCCACGTAAATACACCTAAGTCCCTGCTATTTTCTTAGTTTTGAGCGTCGAATGTGTTGTAAACCCACAACATATCAACACCCTCAACTTAAGACTTTTGCATGTCCTTAGGAAAATAAAAGAAAAATTAAAACACGACGCTCAACTAGAAAATAGACTTAAGATACTACAGCCAATATTCAAACAAACATGCACTTTCTATACAAACTCTATTGACCCTTTCTAATGGAACCACATCAGCTAATGTATTACAAGCAACCTCAAAACATCATAAACAGGGATCAAAACATGTCATCTAGCTATCAATAGGAATTCAAGTCATCACCAATGTTTTTCACACAGACCAACAGTAAAAGCAAACATAATCCATGTACCCTCACGCAAATGAAGTCCCCACTCAAATGTGAAACGTTAAACATGATATGGGACTAAGCGAGTAAGGCGCTCACTCTCCCAAAGAAGTTACGAGTATTATGTGTCAGAGACCATAGGCTTGCCCATATTTTCTCTGCTTTGGTTTTTCAGATGGTCGAGTTAAGATCACTATAGGACTTGGTACGTCTTGTAATGTAGGCTCGGGGATGGTCATGATAAAGATGGAAGATTTTATAAGTGACTATTCCTTACTTGTCACTACATACATTGGCTACACCATTCACCTAATTCACCCTTTTATTCTTTCATTACCTTTTTCCGTTTTTTCTCCTTTTTATTCACATTTGCATGGGTGTGGTGAGTTTTCATTTGTTTTAGCTTTTTAATAATTTCTTTGAGATTTATTTTTCAACATTTACAACATTTTTCATCCTTTTCTTTTCATCTCACCATACCTCATTTTCCACCATTTCTTTCTTTTCTTTATTTTCCTTTCTTCCATTCTCACCTTTTATGTACCCCTACTCTAGCCACCCTCAACTTAAGAACTTTGCTTATGTTGAGGTTCAAAATATCCAAGGAAGGACCAGGGCAAAAATAGGTTCATTACAAAAAATAGGTACGATTAATCGGTAAATCAAAGAAACATGATCTATTAAGGCTCAAACTTGGGATCAAGGGATTCATGCAAATTTTGGTAGGGAGATATAGGCTAAAAGTGAGCTAAACAAACAATGGCCTATGATCATATCCTCACCAACCATCCTTAGCCTATGTAGAGACCAACCAGGCAAGTTCTAGATCTACAACACAATAACGAACTGACTAATATGCCTCACTCACACATGGTACATGAATTACTTTCACCTCACCTTTATGGTTTATATATGGCTTAACAAAACTAATCATGCTGACAAAATAAACAACATCCAAAAATCAACATCAATCATGCATGTTGTCACAAATACATAGCTATTGTATCAGAAAATTTTTAAACAGAGTCAATTTCTTACAAAAAAACAAAACAAGTGAAATTTTCTTGGTTGAGTACTCCTAAGCTACTTTCTAATTTAAAAAAATCACAAACTAAAAATAAAAATCCTACACATGTCGGTTCTACTATATAGCATGTCTGAGGAAAAACAAACACGACAAGAAAAACCCTCAGACAGAACAAAAAATCCCAAAAATCACAAGTACACCCCCTCCCTTTTTTGAAAAGTTAGCTTCGTCCCCGAAGCATCATCTAGAAGATCATAGGGGAGAGAACATACCTGAGCTACTCAGACTTCACTTGCCATGAGATACCTCCCATGCAGCGCCTGATTTAACATCGCGGCACGACGCAAATCTCTTGACTACTCAGAATTCGTCAAGTGATTCCTACTCATCCTCCAGTGTTGAGATCACACTAAATTCCTTGGGTTGCTTAATTGTCTTGCAGATGTTGAATGTGTCCTCCTCTTAATTCAGCCTAAACTTCAACAGGCCAGCTTCTACATCTACTAGAGCTCTCCCGATCGCAAGGAATGGCCGTCCTAAAATGATGGGGACCTCATAATAAACCTCGCAATCCAAAAGCATAAACTCTGCTGGGAATATAAATTTATCTACCTTGACAAGAACATCAATCATGATCCCCACCGGCTTCTTAACTATTCTGTCGGCCATTAGTAGCTCCATGTTTGTCGGTGTAGGAGTTCCCAATCCTAACTTCTTGAATACAGCCAAGGGAATCAAATTAATGCTTGCTCCCAGATCACAGAGTGCCCTTGCGAACTCAACATTACCAATCTACATGGTATAGTGAAGGCACATGGGTCCTCCTTTTTCTGTTGTAAGACCCTTGTAGCTATGGCACTGGAGTGATGCACATTGTCAATAGGCTCATAGCTCACAGATCTTCTCTTTGTCACCAGGTCCTTCATAAACTTTGCATATCCTGGCATCTGCTCTAATGCTTCGACCAATGGTATGTTCACAGAAAGCTGCTTAAGCATTGAAAGGAATTTCTGGAACTTACCATTCTCCACCTTCTTCTTCATCCTTTGGGGGAATGGTGGTGGTGGTCGTAGGATAGCTTTTTGCACTTGCGTTGCCCCTTTATCCTTGACAGGTTCCTTTTCACCTCTCGGGGCATTTTGCGACTCACCAGTATATTTCTCAGCACTTGTGTCATCATCCTCCATTATGCTCTCTTTCTTCCATTCAACTGGAAACGGGGGGTCAAGTATGGTTTTACCGCTCCTAGTCATTACCGCCGTACAATGTGCATCATTCTTAGGATTTTGGACAGTGTTGCTAGGCTGTGTACCCTTTTGTCTAGGGTTCATATATGCTGACAGTTTCCCAAGTTGGTGTTACATTTTCTTGGTAGCAGTAGCATGTGATTCCGCCTTTTGACCTATACTTGAGAAATCACCTGGACCTCCTTCAGCTGATCATCGGTGGACCTCACCTTCTTCAACATCTCAGCCATCATGCTCTCAACCTTTGATTGACCAGCCTCCCCTTCTCGTGCATTGGGAGGCATATAGAATCCAACCCAGTCATTGCGATAACCATCATTGCCCCTCCAATTATCTTTGCACTCACGACCTCAACTCCTATCTATGAACTTGTTTTTGTTGTAGCTGTCTCTATACTGGTTCCGACCTTGATTTCCAAAACCTTGGCACCAATTGTCTTGTCCAAACGCTTGGGCGTTGGTTCGGAAACCTGCCACCTGGCTATCAAAAAAGTTTGCCTCCTCCTCAGAATCAGAGTGATCAGCTCCTTGCTCCCTTCCTTGAGTACCCACTACATTAAAATGCTTGGCTCCAGCTCCCATAATATGCTTTGTCAGCAAGTCCAATGATGTGCACATGTGATCCAACTCCTAGTCGCGCTCTTCTTCTTTTCTTCGTTGCTCCGCAGTCAAAAAAACAGCATATGTGTCTTCCACTGCATCAACCTCCCTCGTATGCCAGGCCCTGTTTGTCTTAGTCACCCTGTCAAGAATGGTGGTAGCTTGCACCCAAGTGTGACTCATCAATGCTCCTCCAGCTACCATGTCTGCTACAGCCTTGGTGCTATTATTCAGAGACTTGCAAAAAATTTCCAACAAACTATCATCTGGAATTTTGTGGTTGGGGCACTTAGTCAACTTCTTTTTGAATCTCAAAAAAGTTTCATAAAGTGCATCAATCTTGATCTGTCAAAAATTATAGATCTCATCTTTTAGCTATAACATCCTGGATGGGGGAAAGAATCTCTCCAAAAAGGCCTATTTAAGCTCCCTCCAATTGGTTATGGAGTCGTTGGGCAAATCTGATAACCACAAAGTAGCTTCTTCAGATAGAGAAAAAGGGAAGAGTCTAAGCCGTATTGCATCCTGTCTTACTGGGGTCAACCTGTACACCTTGCATATTCCTACGAAGTTCATTAGGTGCAGGTTGGCGTCGTTCGCTGCGTGACCACTAAACACCCCTTTCATATTTACTAACTGAATCATGGTGCTTGTAATGTCGAATTTGACCCCGACAGGCAGTGGTGGTGGCACAATGGCTCCAGTTGACCCGACTTCATCAATATCTGAGTCATCATCATCGTCAAAGTACTAAGGGGAAAATCTATGAGCTCTGTTGCCCCTCCCTTGTCGACAAGCATTTACCACTTCCTCTCTTTCATCTTCTGCATGTTGTAGTGCAGCTTGCCGAGCTAGCTCGGCTTGCCAAGATTCTTCAGCTATGCGGGCCTCTCTTTGCTCGTGGTTTTCCATGTTACGCGGTGCTCTTTCGATTTCTAGATTTAATGGAACAAGAGGATCTCCTATACTCCTAGCACTTGGCCTTCACCGGAGAATAGCCTGTGGGTATCAAAAATACAAAAATAAATGTAATTACAGAAATAACTACCAAAAAGTTAATTACAAGCTAATAACCTAGTTTCAGCCGTATTCCCCGGCAACGACACCACTTTTTGATAACGCTCAAAACACACCTCTTACTGAAGTGTGAAGCATACGTTGTCAATAAAGAACCCAACTAGAGGTTGGGGTCGATCCCACAGGGAATAGGGAAACTGGATTATAGCCGGTAATAAAACTTGTAAGGTACTTACTTCAAAATAGGGGGATTCTAAAGAAAATCAATAATAAAAGCAAATATCAAAATTCTGATGTTAAGTCAATATCAAAGTATAACTACGATTTGTGTTCCCCATGGGTTCACAACTGCTTCATGTATACACTCGTGATTATCAACAATACTTACTTATAGAACTGATAACTTAGGTTCATTCAAACAACCGACCAGTCCCTAGACTATACTCAATCACTCAACTAAGTCTCATGAGCGGTTTCAAACTATCCATTATCACTATGTTCCATATTTAACTATCCTGCGACCAAAACACAAATTAATTCAGTGATCATCAAGATCAAGGCTCCGTTGTAATTCTCTTTTCCTAATCTCTACCTCTTTGACCAAAGCAAGTGAAGAATTCGGGCATCTCCTAACGTTGTGCACCGTTAAGAAACGTTTAAGAGAATACAATATAAGTGTTTGTATTGGTTTTAAGATCACTTTGTGTAACTGTAGCTTGTTAATTCACGAAGGTTCCCACAACCATACCTATGGAGGTTTTAGACTCTCATAGTTGCAAGGTTGTGATTAGCATTCATGATTAAGAATAAAAAGAAATAATTAAAATAATGATTGAGAAAAACCACTTCCTTTAATTACTCCACAAAATCTTGAAAATCAAGTAGTAAGAACAAGAAGAATTCAAGAACAGGTTGAGCACATGTTAAGACCAACTCAATCCTCTCTTTCTCAAGGTTTCTACTCTCTAAAACTATCAAACTAACATCTTCTATAAAAATAAAACCTAAAACATATTTATACAGACACAAGAATCCTTTTCCTAAGACAACAGGGTGATTTCCATATCTATCGCCGCCAGTACCATGACTCGACCTATGATCCGTAGCATGCTCCTACGATCCTTAGCTTCCTCTCGTACAAACCCAGCTGGCTAAATTCTGTCTAAGTGTTGGATCTGGGTACGACTTGTATCGTCTACTCGCGACTCATACTGAGCTCCCGTACTTTGAGTTAGAGATTTTTTATGTTTTTCTGAAGTTCATCACGACCAGAATAGTACGACTCGTACCTTCGTCTTACGGGTCGTACTTGCTTCTCGTAGCAAGAGTCAGACTCAGATGCAATTCTTCTGGATTTCATCACAGGTTCCTCATCACGACACGTACAAGCTTGCTATGAATTGTGCTAGGACTCGTGCGTCACATCTCCTAAACCTTATCTTTCAGCAACTTCTCACGACCACTAGTACGACTCATAGGTCCTTCCTAAGATCCGTAGTGTGGTCTACACTTTTTGCCCATTTTGCACTTTTTAAGCTATCTTTTGCAATTTTCAGTTCCAACATCTATTTATCCTGTAACAAAAGGAAAAGTACCTTATATCCATATAAATACACCTAAGTCCATGCTATTTTCTTAGTTTTGAGCATCAAATGTTCTATAAACCCATAGCACATCACTAGGACAAGACATCGGGACTAACTCTGAAGTTATTGGCTATATATGGTGTCAAGAAAGATAGGGTAGCCCCCGGATCTAACAAAGTATACACATCAACATGAAAAACTCTCAACATACCGGTGACTANCCGGTGACTACATCTGGTGAGGCCTCCTGCTCCAGGCGAGTGTCGAAGGCATAGAATCTGTTCTGGCACTGACCGCCAGCTGTACTAGTTGATGCCCCCAGATGTGTTGTGGGTGGGGGGGAGGATGCTAAACTAGAAGATGGGCCTCAACCCCCAACCTGGTCCTGTCTCACAGCGGTACAATCTCTGAGCATATGTTCAGGCCACCCACATCCGAAACAAGCTCCTAACCCTGCCAAGCACTGACCTATGTTCCCTCGGCCACATCTGCAGTAAGCTGGAAAGCTAGAATCTGAGGATTTGCTGTTATGACCCCTAGAGCCTGATGTTTTCTCCGTCTGATCATGTCGGGGCCGAGATGGCACACTTACGACGGATGATGTTGGGGCTGACGATCTCTTGTAGTTCTGCTATCAATGCCCACCTCCGGACCTCTACTGAAAAAATTTGTGGTCCTCAGCCCTGGCCCTCTTGGCCTCCCCTTCCCTCGAGTGTGCCGCCTCCATCTGCTGGGCGTACAACACTATGCGAGGGAAGTGTTCGGTTGTCTGATGACTACACGCAAGTGCACGTGGTCGAACAAGTAGTAAGTGGCTCAAGTAAGCCAAGTATCGTTCCCACAGGGACTGGACTGCAGGGCAAAATGACCTCAAGTGTCAATTTACAGTAACTCTAAAAATGCAGACAACAATGTAAAGAAAAGTTTTTATATTTTTGTGATCTAATTTTATACTAAGGCTAAAGCAAATATACAAGTGAGTCTGAACTATGAATGTGAGCATGCTGAGGCTAAAACGAACATGTAAAGAAATTAATTATCGATATACATGGTTTATCTTTTCTC
>JACEIK010001613.1:37419-84664 GCA_018107945.1 Datura stramonium | reverse complement strand
AGAAGATTTACGTTCAGAATAGAAATATATTTGTAATGTCATATTTGGTCATTTATGGAATTTGTTATGTATGGCTAGAGCATGGGGTTTTTGCATCACAAAAATGTGTAATGTAAGGCTCAGGATTCTTTAATTGGTGAGGAGTCAAAAGATCTAATCCATGGGTTATTAATTCCTGACTAATAATCGAAGAGAAGGTATACTGATTTTAATTAGTAAATTACATCCCTGCATGTTTGCCTTAACTCAGCTAGTTCATTACTATTGTCCAGACTTTATTTTACAATATTTACTTAGGTTCACATTAACTATTAATATTGACTCAAAAACATTACTTGTTTGGTTGTCTACCTTCATAACGATATCTTTCACTAACAATTAGGATAATTACGACCATAATTCAGTCCCTGTGGGATCGATACTTTGCTAGAAATAAAGCCACTTTACTACTTGTACGACCACGTGCACTTGCGTGTAGTTGGGTCTGAACATATAACAACATCGAACTCCATGTTTAGCTCACATAGTTATATGTCGGTTAACATATTCTCCCATATTACAATTACAGTCCTCAGTTCAGTCTCAATTTTCAGACTTCAGTATAGGTGCATGACCCTAAAACTAGTTTTACTAGCATTTACAGTACTTTTATATCTTCATGTTATTTTCAGTATTCATGCATTTAGATAGGGTCATTGCATGTTAGCTCAACTATATCTTAAGAGTTTACTAACATGCCTATGTTTTCAGTTACATATCTCACATGCTTAGTACATTCAAAGTATTAATTGTATACTATCTATGCTAATCGTCTAATGATATAGGCTCAGGTACCCCGACTCAGCCTCGCAGCTAGATCTTCTTCTGACGACATCTGGGAGACTGATAGTGGTGAGTCCTCATCTTTTAAGGACTGGAGTATATTTATTTTAGTATTCAGTATTTTTATATTTTAGAATTTGTAGTTAACTGGGGCTTGTCCCAATAGCTCATCAGTTTTAGAAGGCTTTCGAACAGAGTGTATTAGATTCAGCTTGTTTGTAGTATGTTTTAAAACATCAATATTTTATCAAATTACATTTCTTTAATACATAAAGAATGTTTTATTTGTAGATAGTTTCCACTTAGAATCCTTTATAAGTTTGTCATATTTTAGAATTTATGTTATGCCATGGGTTAACTTGGAGTCACTTGTGACTCTAGGAATCGTGTCGCGTCTAGGTGTAGACTAAGGTTGTGAGAGGAAATCACCAGAGAGAGTGGTTTTGGTGTATATGTTAATGAAGGGGCTTATAATTAACTTTGGAGTAGTGATGTGATACAATATAAGGTAGTCCATGGACAACCTCCAATGGAGGTATTGCTATAGCAGCTTGTTGGCTCATTTTTTGTGTTAGCATGGGGTTTAAGAGAAGGAGGATAATCTCTGGCTACCTTTAGCAGGACACTTGGTAGGCTAGCTGATTAATATGGCCAAGTTCAAGGAGCCAAAACCTTTGATCAAACCCGCACGTACCCAAGTTAAGTTTTAGGCTCGTGATGATAGTTGGAGAGATTGTATGTTTGGCATGTTCGATCTGCTGTTGCAGATTGGAGGTCGACCAGTAATCAATGATAAGATGGCTACACTGGAAGAGCGGTACCCACTAACTGAGAGTGTTGTGCTGATGTGTAGAGTGGTCGACTTTACTTGAGCCACTTGATGATGGTGAGCCGACCTGGTGACAGATAAAGTTGATGAAGAGGATGACGAGGATGATGCTACTCTAGGAATGATAATAGTAGACAACACTGATAATGTTGATGACCGAAATTTTGTTCCCGATAACGACGACGATGCCTAGCGGCTCAAGAAGTTATTTCTCTCTCCCTTAGTATTGAAATGCTTAAGCACTTGGGACAGTGCTAATCTCTAAGGGTAGGGTGGGGAAATAGAACCTCCTTGTTCTTTCTTTGCTATATGTTTAGAGGTTGGGTTGTGGTTTCATTGTTATTCGCTATATTGTCTTAAAATTTTTGCTTCATATGTTATTGGGTTGTGTCTTGACGTAGTTGAAAAGATTTCTACTGGTATGTAATAAGTAGTAATGAATGATGATGTAGATTCCATAATTGTATAGTATAATTTTTGTTTTTTGGTTTTTTATAGAATCGATTCTTCGAGTTTCATTTTCGGTTATTTTCCTAAGGATAGTCCCTTTTGAACCCAGGTTTGATTTCTTTTTCTTCTTTCTTTTTGATGTCATTCATAGGGAGTGACTTATCCCAATTATGGATGGATGACGACTGTCTTAAGGGAAAATGAGTCATAGGATTTTTTTAGGTAAAGAAACTGCCACTTATTGAACTCTTGATATTCTACTTAAGTAGAAAGTAGATGGCATGAGCGGTTCACTTGAGAAAAATGCATGAAAAGTTAAGAACTTCATTAGAGACACATAGGTTCTTTTTCTTGACTCGAATAATATGAAAGATGGGCTTAATTATAAAAAGCCATTTAATTTGATTGTCTGTGAATATGTCATAATAGGAAGTCTCTTTGAGCCATAATGACATGAGCGGTGACTTGTTGTTTGTGTGTTCCATGCATATGTTAAATTCTAAACTTGCCTATTACGTGTATAAAATAACCAAATGTTAAAATATAGGACATGATAAAGGAATTTCCTTCATAACCCATTTTTGTTCTTTTATGTTTAAGCTGCCCTTGCATTGTCCCTAGTTAGCCCCATTGAGCCATATAAGCCTACTTCTATGTCTAACCACATAATAAGCCTATTCCCTTTGTTGTTATAACCTATATTGATTTGATCCAAAGAAATCCTAATGCACTTTGAGATAGTGATGGTAAAAGTGGGATCAAAAATAAATTGTAGTAAGGAAATGGAGATGTGGGAAGAAAAGCGAAATACAGAAAAAGGGTGGTCGAGTGAAAAAAATGTTTTACTTATTTCTAGTAACGAAGAATGCTATAAAAATGAATTGCATTGGTTGTTTTTAAAGTGAGAAAATATAATTGGTAGAAAGAAATCAATCGAAAAAAGGCCATGGAAAAAAGAATAAGGAAATAGTTAAAGGAAGACAAACACAAGTTGGAAAAATGAGGTGGATATAAGAAAAAGAGCGAAAAAGTTAAAGCTTAGATCTTAAAGTGCGTAGGTATTGTAATCACTATTTACCAGACTTTTTACACTCGTCCCTTTATATTACTACCCATGAAAGTCCATTTGATCTTACTATTTTGATGGTTGGTTGATAGAACATTACAGTAAGGGCAAGCCTATAGTATGTTTTGTAGGTTTGGAATGTCTTTTGGAGAGTGAGTGTGCCTAGTTGATGTGTCCTCAATAACCTTTATGATGATGTGTACCAAGGGGGCACCACTAAATAGTGAGGGAATAAGATGGCAAGGATTTGGTGTATTATGCACTACATTGTTTGTGCATGATCAAGTTGGCCCTGATTTTTAAGTTTTATAAAAAAGAGTCAGTTTTAGAGGTTGCATTGTTTCAAGTGAAGAGTTCTTCAAGTTTATAAGTCATGGATACATAGGAGTCAATGAATTGCCGGTTATTATTAAATTGTCTAGTTACTTGAGTGTGAGTAGATAAAGGTGATTAGTGTGGTGTGATGGAATCTTAGAAGTAGTATGGACAGTTATTCGAGGATGAACAAAGGTTTAAGTGTGGGGTGGTGATCTTGGGCATATTTGAATGCCTACTTTTTGTATTTTACTCATATTTTACCTTGTTTTGAGAAGAATATTCATATACTATTTCATTCTTTTATGGAGATATCGTTAACTGCACTAATGGATGTGATAACATGATTTTACATGAAAATACAATGGAAATTTACCCAAAAAAAGAGCTAACAAGGAAGGTTCGGATCATGCGAGCATTGATGGACAAGTTCCAGGCAAAATTAAGGTAGAGGTAATGAGATGCGAGACTTTCCTAAGCTCAAACTTTAGAGTAATTGAAGTTGCATCAGGCTTGGGCATTGAGAGGCGCGGTGCACCTAAGACAAAAATCCCTCTAGAGAAAAAACCCATTAGGCTGGCGCACTGATAGGCGCAGCGAGCCTAGGCCTACCCACTAAACTTGTTTTAAGATTAAAATCCAAACTTACACAGGGTAGAGGGCTAATTTTCCTACCACTATATATGTCTTCTTAAGACATCTTTGAGCAGCATTCCGTTTTTTAACAAGGGTGAAGAGATAAGAGATATATTCAATTAGATTTCTTTTCTCTTACTTCTTCCGAAGTCAATACATTGTACGAATATGTTAAATTTCATTGTTTTGTGCTTGAACATGAGTGGATAAAAGCCTTGTTCTAGGGTTTTGGCAAAAGACACGTTGGTTGATGTTTGAGAATTCATTTATTCTAATCTAAGTTTCTCCATTATAAGATTACTTATTTCTTCTTGATTTTTCTAATTGTTCGTTAGATTGATCGCCTTGCGAAATATATTCATTCCTTGTTGATTGAACTTGAAAGAGATAATCATAGAGGTTAAAATATAAATAAAGTAGGTTCGTGAACCTTATTAAAAAGGGAATCAATTGGTTGTTTAGGATAGAAATAAACAGTCCTGCTTAGGTTATACAGGGAACAACTTATACCCGTCTTATTATTATTCGGTAACCATATAATTATAGGCGTTAGGGATAGTAAGTCAGCCTTTGAATTATTAGAAAGATATTTAGAAAAAGTATTCTTAACCAACAACGAATAAACTTGGAGAGAAAATTTAGCATAGTGATTTCAATAACTCAACCATATTTTGAACTGGCCAAGACTCTAGACTTTAATCTCATTTGAATGAAAAATCAATTTGAATCTCTTTCTTATTACTTTATTTGATATTTGAAATTATTAGATTAACAAATATCTTGAGAAATATGTTGTTTTATCAAAAGAGTGAAATAAGAATTCAAACTAGAATTAATTGATTAGACAAGTCTTTGTGGGAATGATATTTGGATGCATCAAGTCTACTAGACACGACTTCATAGACTCCTAGACACATCAACCTGGGACTCTGATACTAAGTTTTTCATGCAGACTGGCACCCGATGTAATTTCTGGCCTGAGAGTACCATTGTAATTAGTGTGACACTAGGAGCCAACATCTAAACTGCAATAACATACTAAATATAACATGATGCAGAAGTAAAACACAAAACTAAGAGGATTTTCATATAGATGCTTCTAATACAAAAATGTACCCATTGGTCAAAATTGATTTTTTAAGAAAGCAACACATCAACTAACTCTCTATGGAGCCTCTACTAACTGAAGTATATAGATTGGCCGGACAAGGACCCAATCCTAAATTTTATCAGAAACTAGACCATGCTAAAACATGAACACCCCAAAGATAGTGGGTCCTACCAAAGGCTGAGTAAAGTTGGGCCAATTGAGCTGCTAGTCTAAGAGTATCTTTACTTGAGGCTGCATCATAAAGATAATGCAGTGCCCCCAGCAAGGAGGGAATTAGTACATGGAATCATACTGTGTGTAAGATTAAAAAAATATATGAAATATGGATACTGAGCATGTAAAATCATAATTAATAATGCCTAAAAATCATAGTAATATTCTGAAAGAAAAATACGCATTTGCTCTATTTAAAATTTATAGCTGAAAATACTATTTGATATCTTTATTTAAAAAATGATACTATAGTACTGAATGAAATATTGTGGAGGTCATGGAATAACCATCAAGGTGCACCATATAGACATGGAGTCTGATCCCTATGGCTGGACCGGCTAAGCCACCACTCTATCTTGCCGAATAGGGGGCCTGTACTGACTTGCTAACGAAATTTCCTGAATCATCCACCACTGTTTGGGTATAAAAATCTAGGGATGTAGCATGTTCCACTCCTACATTTTCAAACATAGTTTTGGACACTTTTCCTTTAGGACTCATGCCATATCGGTTAACCACTAACTCCATTTCTAAAACACTGGTACTAAAATATACCCCTTGGGTTTATAATCGGATTGAGTACGTATTGTAAGCTTGGTCTTATTTTAAGGCTCTAGTTTTAAAATTATGCCTTTTCTAAAGGAATGTTCTTAGCCTTTAGGTTTAAAACTGATATATATATATATATGTTACACCCCAAAAGTCCCTAATATCAAACCCCAGCTTTGGAGTAGAAAGTAATAGAAAAATCTTCAATTTTCCTCCAAATGACTCGTCATACGAGTCATAGTGTGATATAATTATTTGTCATGTGAGTCATGGTAAGCCCTAGTAGTTTCATCTCTTGGTCCATGAGTCATGGTCTGATGGTACGACTCATTCTAATGTGTCATTGTTTCCATCTGGATATAGGATCCATATAGAAAGTGTCAAATGATGACTCGTTATAGCAAACAACAACCCATTCCGATTGATCGTTATAGGAGATTTAGAAAGTGTTCAAAATTGTTTCAGTAACAATAGGTGAAAATGATGAACCGTTTTATCGAAGGATTGACCTTTTTGTCTTTCCTATGGATTAAATTTAGAGAATGTGCAACATGAATCAAATAACCACGAGAGGATGCAACGAGTCGTTGTGACAAATTATGACCTATCGTGAGGAAGCGTAGCATGAAAGATCAGAGAGGATGCAATATTCATTTATTGACCACAAGTCATAGGATGACTCGTGGTATCTAGTGGTGAGTCATGATGATTGTCCATGGTGAGAAGATCAAAGAAGTGAAATTGGGTCAAGAACAAATGACTGGTCACAACGAGTCATGGTGACAATAAACGACCCGTTATGTGACCTGTGGTGACTGGATAAGCAGATTTTCAATGCAAATTTCGAGATGTATTTTTCTAACTTCCTATACTTTTTACTCTTAAGCTAGGTCATTTTAGATTTTCTAAGAGGGGTATTTAAGGTTTAAACCTAGTCTACACTCTCATTCCTCTCAAAACACCATATATTGAAGATAAAACTCTCAAAAACACTCAAGGAAAGGTATGGTTCCTCTTCCTTGTTTCTGTTGGGTCTCAATCTTGCATCAAGCACTCTTTAAGACAGTATGTGGGATTATGAAAGGGGGATTTCCTCCATCCTCATTCCCAATATCAAGTGTAATTTCATGAATTCAAATCTTCAAGTCTCCAATTATGATTTTCATAAATTTTTAGAGTTAGACCCTTATTATGAAAAAACTTTATAATCTCTTATGGAATTTACTCTCTGATGATTCTACTTATGATTATGATTACATGATTTATATTAAAAAAACTCATGATTCTCTATTTTTAAGTTAGCATGATTCACCCAAGAATGTATGAATCTCATAAATTTCAAGCTTATCCATCATGGCTAAATCTTTAGCATTATTTTCATGGCTAGTTCATGTATGTCAAGAAGTTTATGATCTCATCATGTTATCTTAAAACTATCCCATGAAAACCCATGTTTCAAGTATGATTATCAACACTATGTATGATTTTGGGAGTAGTATTCAACACCGAGTAGGTCGTGGTTCAGCACACCCAAGTTTCAAAACTACGTGCCACCATAATATAAGGGGTCCTAGCTAGTAGAGAGTGTTCCCCTTTCCCCTAGCTAAGGGGTCCTCGCTAGTTGAGAATGTCTCTATTATGCTACTGGACTCATGAGTGATATCACGCCTTCATGGTTTTTACCCTTGGCAAGGTATGAACACCCTGCCGGCTAGGGTCACAGGTTGGGCTCTATGATGCTCATTTGGAGTATGTTGGTTATGAGATTCTCTCACTGTTTCATATGTTTCATGTTTCTTCAGATTCATGCTTTATGATACCATGACTTATAGTATTTTTGATCTATTAATCAGTTTATAAGTTTTACATATGATTTCAAACACGATAAGTTTTATGATGTTTCTATCAAAACCTTGGGTCATTATACTTCAGATTATGATGAAAAGCTTAAGTTTTATGAAGATCTCACGATCATGATTTTTAGCATGTTGTCCTTACACTTATTTTTCACTTATCGTCCTTACTCATTATATTCAAAGTATTGATTATATACTTTTATGCTACATCATCTCATGATATAGGTTCGAGTGTTCATTCTCAGCCCCGCAGCAAGAAACGATATTGTCCCACATTCAGCTCAATTTTGTAATTCCTCATCATCTGAGGATGTTATTTTTGGCTTATGTTTGCTTTCAGTCATTTCAATTTTCTATAATACCCCAAAAGCCTAATACTCGAGGGTTGAAATGGAGAAAACAGGATTTTCTGCACCAGTTTACAGGACGAGTCGTCCAGTAACCTGTGAGGTGCACCACGAGTCATTAGGTGACTCGTGGGGAGGAGGAAAACCTGGTTGGATTTCTTGGTTTGGGGGTTGACCATCGGTGAGGCCACGAGTCTTGGTCCGCACCGCGAGTTGTTATGTTAGTCGTGGTCAGGAGTTATACTCGAAGGTTGAAGGTTTTGGAAATGCTCTTCATGGTATCCCTCGTGGTGACAAAGTTTGATATGTTTCCACTGCTGATGACAGAAGGAAGACCACGAGTCATTGTCCTTGACAACAAGTCATCCAGTCCCTTGTTGGGACTGACAGTGTGTATTTTCCTGCGAATTTATTAAGGGTTTTTCCATAATTCCTAAGTTTCTAAGACCTAAACTATGTTATTTTAAGCTCAGGTAGGTGTGTTTTAAGAGGGGTTAACTCATTCTATGCCTATTCCCCTCCATGCATGCAAGCCTAGTAGTTTCTAAGGGTGATCAAGTTTATGATTCATCAAGTTCTTCCTAAAATACCTCTAGGCTCTAAAGAGGGTTATAAAATCAAATTATCCCAGGTATGTAGGGTTATGAATGGGGGTATCCATCCATTCCCATGCCCAATACCTCTTCAATTTCATGTGATTTATAAGTTGATGAATCTATGGGAGTGTAACCCAACTTATGAATTCTGTAAGTATCTATCATGGATATTCTCTATGCATGTTTCTAATGTTGAATTATTATTTATGAGAATGTTTTATAATGTTTTCAGTTACAAATTATGATTTCAAACTTTTACAACTAAGATGCCCATCTATGGAAGTTCATGTATTCATTTTTTGAGTAACCAAGGTCTATTTCAAGCATGTTTATGTATTGGGAAAGCCCATATGATCAAGTATGTTTCAGGATTTATCTAAATTTCATGTTATTAGTTTACCACATGATTTTGGTGTCTAGACTCCCACTCTTGTTCAGCTTGTGGTATGGTTTGAGCCAAGTCTGTTCATGTTATGTTTTCAAAATATGTATGTCATGTCATGATTCAGCTTCGTCACTAGATGATGGTTAGCTTCGCCGAAAAATGATAGAGAGTACATAAATGTTTTTGGGAGTAGTTTCTAGCACCGAGTAAGCTATGCGTCAGTCAACCTTATGCCTTAGAACTATGTGCCAATGTAGGTATGTTCAGATATTTTTGGACCTCCCTTGTGAGCTTCCCCTTCCCCCAAGGGGCCTTCAGCTTGATATCAATACAATGGTAGCGTCCTTAGCCCTAGCAAAGCATTGGACGGCTCTGCCCACTTAAGTGTAATAGTCGGGACCACGTAAACTCTATCTTGGTAATATCGGTTATATGACGAGTACCCCATTATTCCTCATGTTTTCAGTAATGCATATTCATCAGTCATGATATTATGTTCTCAGCAGGTTTGACCTAGTGTTCAGTTTTACTTATGAATGTTCAGTTTAAGCTCTAGGTCATTTGATTCAGTTATGTTTAGGTTATTTTTCAGATAATAGCATACAAGCCCCACTCTCAGACTCTTATGATGAAATGTTTATGATATGCATGATCTCTAATTTTACTTAGAGGTTTTACTCACCTTGCATACTCAATACATTCCATGTACTGACCGCCACTATCCAGATCTTCAGTGTTAGCATCCCATATTCAGAGATGCTGAGTCCTCATGTTATACCTCGAAAGACCAAGGATCAGACCCGGGAGTTTAAAAAAGAGAAAAACTTGAAACTGGCATCAGGTATCAAGACGGGTCATGAGGTGACCCGTGAGAATAGCCCATGAGTCATGATGTGACTCGTGGTGAGGCTTAGGAGTTGGGTTTGAAATTTGAGGAGTGGAATCCCCATGGATAGAACCACGAGTCGTGGTCAGTCACCACAAATCGTGGGATGAGTTGTGGTTAGCTGATGGAAGTTATTTGAAAATAACAGGAAGTGTACAAGACGAGTGGTTACTACGAGTCGTGGCCACCCGTGACGAATCTTGAAGTCTCTCGTTTAGAGCCCCAGACAACTGCTAGACAATATACTTGACAGATGATGTCACGAGTTGTGGCCAAGGGTGATGAGTCGTTAAGTCCCTCGTAGGGACTAACTGGCAGTTATTTTCTGCGAATTTAGTAAGGACTTTTCCATAATTCCTAAGATCCTAAGGCCTAAACTACTTCGTTTTAAGTTATGAATGATGCACGAGTTGTGGCCAAGGGTGATGAGTCATGTTCCTCGTAGGGACTAACCGGCGCTATTTTCGCACCCTAGTAAGGACTTTTCCATAATTCCTAAGATCCTAAGGCCTAAACTACTTCGTTTTAAGTTATGAATGATGTCTTTTAAGAGGGTTAAATTCATTTTAGGCCTTTTTCATTCATGCATGCAAAAATAGAAGGTTAGAAGGGGTGATCAAGCGTGTTCTTTCTCTCAAATCTCTTCAATTCCTCTTGGAAAATCAGTGGAAGTGTAAGAATCGCCCATAATCAGGTATTTAGGTTTATGAATGGGTGAATTCTTTAACACCCATGTCCAATCCCTCTCTAAATCATGAATTCCTATGTCTAATCTATGTGGGTTTTAACCTAATGCATGAGATTCCTAATTTTCTACATGGGCATGATTTAAAAAATGTTTTTACGTATTGAATTATAAATCATGGGAAAGTTTTATACTCTTTTTAATTAAAAGCATGTTTCAAGTTTTATGCATTCAAGTCTACTGATGAGAAGTTCATGAATAAAGAGATTTATAATGAATGTACGATTATTATGAGATATTATGATGAAAAGCATGTTTTCAGCCGCCCATTATTATAATTATGTTTTTGTTGTGAAATGAGTATTTTCAAGCATGTGAAAGTATTTGGAAATGCCCATATGTCAATAATGATTTATGATTTTCCGAAATAAGCTACTACTTGATTTTAGAGCAAAGACCTTAATTATATTTCAAATTTGTGGTATGATTTGAGTTAAAGCTTCTCATATGCATGCTTTCATATTTGAGATCTATTTAATTATTGAGATTCTTCAATTGCGATGTTGAGCTTCTTTGAAAAACAATGGAGAGCATGCATGTTTTTGAAGTAGTTTCTAGTACCGAGTAGGCTAATGGTTGATCACCCTGCCTCGTAACTACCTCCGCCAAATCCAAGGTTTATTCTTATATATATTATTTTAATATCCTTTGTGAGTCATCCCCTTCACCAATCGGGGCCACTAGATCGAGCACGATATCATGGTATCGCTTCCTAGCCCCGGCAAGGCTTTGACTCGCTCTTCCCACCTGAGTGTGATAGGTTGGAATACGTAAGCTCTATCATGGTATGTCACGAAAGACGAGTCTCCCATTGTTCCTGATGATTTTCGTTATGCATGTTCATCATTTATGAGATTTATATATCTATATATGTTCTAAAGCAAGTTTGAATCAATGCACAGCTTACCCATGACTATCGATTTAAGCTTGAGCCATCAATTCACCATGATATTATGTTACTATGATGAGACTGATGATTTCGTAAAGAATCCATGCAACTTCGCTCGTATTCTTATCGTTTATGTTTTACATTATGCATGTTTTAGACTAACTTTACTTATTTGGGTTATTTTACATACCTTGCATACTGCACATTCCACATAATCGACTGTATACTCTATGATGTCGATTCGGCACTCGCATCTCTCGTTTCAAAGACGTAGTTCTAGAGTTAGCACTAAATGAAGTGGTGAGTCCTACCCGAGGACCATGCTTATTCCGCATTTCTCCATGTATTTCGCTTTCGCTTATTCAAGTTAGTTTGAGGGTTGTCCCATCAACTCATCATGTTTAGAGGCTTTTCGCACAGCGGATGTTTTCAAACTTTAAGATTGTGTTTTTGATGTTTTTGTTTATTTCGCATTTCCACTATGATTATTATCTTGATTATTTCAAACTTCCACTAAGATTATTGATCTTGATTATTCTATCTTCTATTGAGTTAGATATATGTTTATGCTGAGTTGACTTGGAGTCTCTCGGGTCTTCTTGTCCCGTGTTGTGATCCCCTTCCGTCCGTGTCATGACAAACTAGGTATCGAACCATAGGTTTGAAGTGTCCTAGATGTCCGAAAGCCACATTGAGTAGAGTCTTTTCATGGGTGTGAAGCACGCCACACTTATGATTTAAGAGGTTACGAGACATTTAGAAATATTCTCTTCTTTTTAATGATCTTTATGTCATGAGATGAAATGTTTCCCTATCTTTCTAATTCATTATATTCGCGATTGTTCAATCATGGCTCCCAAAGAGTAAATGGTATAAGGAATTTGAAATGCGTAAGTCCACGAGATGGTAATCAAAATAAAAGACCAACAGCCCTACTAGTTCGAAGAATCATGTGATCAAAGTATTTATATGCCCAAGTGATACTAAATGCATCGCTTTTGCCTTGTTTATCCAACAATGTTTGTACATTCTGATGTAAATTGTGGGTGAGTGAATTTATACTAACCAATACATTGTGCTTGTTTCTTGGCAGAAAACATACTTTTTATGGAGCTAAGATGCATGTTGGGAGGAATCGAGATGGACTCCGGAGCTAGCAAGAAATTCACAAGGGAAGCAAGAAATAAAGAGGCTCCGCGATGGAGCCGTGTCACGCCGCCATCGCGATGCATTCTGTCGTGAGATTTAATTTTGCAAGGATTTCAGGAGAGGGTTCGCGGCTTCGTGCCGTGGCACGTTAGACCTAAATACATGATCTTGACATTCCAAGGAAGGTGCGCGTTGCACCGTGTCACGCCGGGGCAAGCTCCGCACAATGCCGTGCCAATGCTAGACAATTACCCGGATGGCCAAACGAGAGCCTCCGTTTGGACCGTGTCACGGAGGCTCTGCTCCGCGATGCACCCGTGACACGTTGCTTGTTATTCGGGAAAATTCTCACCAACATAAATAGAACACTTTAGGTTCATTTTTGGATTATTCTCGACTTCAGAGCAAGAACGTGGTTACAGTGTGTATTGAGGGACTCAAATTCTGGTTTTTCATCCCTTTCTCCTTTCTTTCAATTGTTTGTATGATTTACACTAAATTTAACGATGTTTAATCCACAAATGAGTGGCTAATTTCAATTCTTGGCCGAGGTTAGAACAATTGTATTGAAATGTAATTGTTGATCATCCGGTTTTCTTCCGCATCTTTTCTTCCATGGTTGTTCTATTAATTCTGTTCTTAATGTATTAATGTTTGGCCAATGTTAATGTATAATCTAAAAGTCCGGTTTCACTCGAGAGAGCACGAAAACTGGAAAGTAGGAATTAATAGGATATGATCTTTTTCTAGTTTGGGAAGATTGAGAATTGATTTACCTTCGTATAGAAATATACCTCGAAAAAGTCGTATTAGTCAAGTGTGGAATCGGTTTTGTATGGCTGTAGAACATGAATTTCTTATCACAGAAATGTAGGTGAAGGTTCATGATTCTTAAGTTGTGTTAAATTGGATTGCAAGAGCTTTTAATCCATAGGCATAAGTTCCACTAGCAACCGGAGAAAAGATAAACCAATTTGTATCGATAATAATTTCTTTACATGTCTGCTTTAGCCTCAAAGATGCTCACATTCATAGTTCACCACTTGTATATTTATTTTAGCCAGAGTATAAAATTAGATACCGAAAATATAAAACTTTTCTTTACATTGTTGTCTCAGACATTTAGAGTTATAGTAAAGTGACACTTGAGTAGATTTTGCCTCATAGTCCAACCCCCGTAGGATCGCATACTTCTGGCTTACTTCTTGAGCTACTTCAATACTTGTTCGACCACGTGCACTTGGCGTTAGTCATCCAGATGCACCGAACAAGCTTTTGATGCCAAGCGGACTCCGGCAATTGGCTAAATTTTTTTCTTAAAGTGTTAGTTTGCTTTTCTTTTACATTATTAGGGTGTGTGTGGAGGAGAGACACCCCATGTCTTGAAGACTTCTTGTGGTACTCCGCGAAGGGACAAAGAGCTGGTGGATCCATCCCGAGCCGAAAAAGACAATTCCATCGCCAACTAGGAGAGAAGCTCTAGGAGAGAAACTGCAATGGCTCGTACAAACAATCCCGGAGCAACCACCGATCCACCACTTGTGCGGCGTGTTAGTGCCCGAGAAATGGCAAAGCTTAGGCCTAAGCCGCGATGTGGCAATTCCACATGCTAGTAATGTCACATCTAGCACTGCAAAACTCCGTTTTCAGAGGAGGTTCGGAAGCAAAATGTAACATGGTGCAATTGCTGCACACAAGCAGTAAGGGCCACTGTGCCCTCACGAGGATCCACAAATAACATATTCAAAATTTTTGGAGATAAGTGACACTTACATTCCGCCGGAGTGTCACCGTATTATGTCAGCTTACATTGGTTCCCATTTTCACTTTGGGAGAAGCCAAAAGGTGGCTGGAAAGCTTAGCCACCAAATTCTATAACCACGTGGGATGATCTTGGCAGAAGTTCTTGATCCGGTTCTTTCCTTCCTAAGAAATGTAAAGAAGACTGTGAATTCAAATTCTAAGTTTTAAACAAAGAGAAGGAGAATCAGATCATGCTCGGGAGAGATTCAACCGCCGCAAAGGATTCGGTCCTCATCACCACCAATCCAATGATGTGCCGGTGCACACTTTTATAGAATGTTTGGAACCCCACACAAAAATCTTGGCTGACTCTCATACTGGGGACAAGAATTAGAAAGACTTATGATGAGCGTATACTTTGTTGAATCGTATTTCGGAGTGGAAATTGAGTGGAATGCGGACTCTTCAAGGGGAGTGAGAATGGAAAGCAATGGAGTCTTAGAAGTGGATGGGCTTATAAACATCGCCGTACGTATAGCTTCTTTGCGTAATCAACTCAACACCCACTTCAAGAACATGAGCAATAACCGCCCAAGCCCTGAATGCAAGCAAAAGCAGATGGTGTGAAGGAAAGTGGAGTAATGGCAGCCACCAGTGTTGTGGAGAAAACTCGACTAAGGAACTTTGTCGGCAATGCACAAAGGAATAATCACTTAAGTATGGTAACAACTACAATTCTAACCGGAGGAATCACCCGACCCTCTCTTGGGGTAGCAACAACCATCGGGGCGTAGTTCGAGCCGTGGGGTGCAAAGGAATCAGTGAAAGAGGGCATCGTAACTAAACAAGAAGATGTAAACAACAATGCCCTCCTCCACCACCATCACCCAAAGATTGATCAGATGTCAAGATGACATAGCTAACAAAGCTCAATTGCAGCCGGACTATGTTAGAATAATCGCTAGCTACCAAGGTTGAGTACCAGCTTTTGGGCAATTTGCCGAGCCCAAAACACTGTGCCTAGAGGAGGACTTCCAAATGCACTACTGCAACCCAACCCTGCTGTGTGAATGCAAAGGACCGCAAGGAGTGGTTTGTAGCTTAAGGAGGTGGAACCGTAAAGACCACCTCCCAACAAATGAGCAAAGAGAACTGAGAGGGAGAAAAGTGATGAGAGGGAAGAAAAAGGATGCTAAACTGTAAAGACCTCCACCCCGTTCCTCAACGCTTAAAGAAACACAAGGAGGAGGCGTGTTTCAAAAAGGTCATGGAGGTGCTTAAATAGGTACACATTAACTTACCTCTTGTCAATGTTTTGCAGGAGTGCCGGCACGCAAAGTACATTGCTGACATATCGTACGAACAAAAGCAAAGCTGATCCATGCCACGGTGGCTCTAATAGAGGAGTGTACCTCCCTGGGACACGTAATCCCATTGCCCACAAAGCTCAAGGACCCCGGGAGCTTTACAATTCAATTAATAATTGGGCGTAGTATCCGAGCTCGCGGATTATGTGATTTGGGAGCGAGCATTAACTTGATGCCGACCTCGCATTCAAGAAGTTGGGGCTAGGAGTCCTAGAACAACAACAAGAATCTTGCAGCTCGCGGATCGTTCCACAGAAAGACCAGACGGTATTGTGGAGGACGTGCTGTGCAAGTTGGCTCCCCGATCTTCCCGTAGATTTGCATTGTGTCAGATATCAAGCGTACGCTGAAGTCCAATTTATTTTGGGACGCCCTTTCTTGGCTACCGGGAAAGCTGCCATAGATGTAGCCGCAGTGGCAGCTAACTATGCGAGCACACTACAAGGTGGAGGTGTTCGATGTGTACAAAGCCACCAAGCTCCCTACTGTGTACGAGGAACTCTCATGATCAATGTGCTTGAGCAAGCTTGATGTTGCTCAGGACGTTGAGTCTTGAGAGTTAATGGAAACCCCTACGTGGGGTGTTTTTGACTGGTGAGGACGGGTTCGTGAGAACACGTCCGTCACCCTAGGGGTGGAGTGAGCGTGAATGACGCCAGAGCCGCGACGGCAGAAACCAGCGCCGCATCATGAGGCAACCCGTGAATTTATTGTTGTATGTTTGTAAAGAAAAAAAAAAGAAAAAAAAGAAAAAACATAAAAAAAATATGTAAATATAAAAATAAAATAGTGTGTGTGTTTTCAAACCTATGAATTCTAACCAATTTCTTGTTTTAAGATAATTTTCAAAGTTGAACTAGGCGTATCGTGAGAACCGCAAAGGAAAAATCGAGGTAAGAAAAAAATGAAAAGGTGGCGTTCACAGCCTACCGCCTGCTGGGCCCGTGTCACTGAGGAGGTGCTCCGTGTTACCCTCTCCGTGACATGTTGAAGCCTATTCGAATTTTTAAGAAATTTAATGCCGCGCGATGTTTCCGTGTCACGGAGGGCGTGCTCGCTACCCTCCGTGACATGTTGAGGTGTAATCCCGCTGCCGGGTCACACCGGTCACCGGGTGACCCGCCTGAATATCCTTTAACACCAAAATCACCTTCATTTTTTCCCATTTATTCTCCACAATAATCCCCAAAACTCTTCTCAACTGACACTGGAGATAGAGATCCCAGCCTCTTCAACTCCATCACTGATTGGGGGCGGTATGTTCTGAACTCAACCTCAATTTGGTTTCCATTTATTTTTTGATTTTGAGGTGAGCAAACCTTGCCCTAAGTAGAAATTGAGCTTAAATTCAATTAAGTTGTTGTTGGTTGATGTTCATAGTAGCGTTGTGATTATATGAACGAGATAATTACATGTTGGATTGAATTTGTGCTTAAATTGCTAGCTAGGTTGGTGATGCGAAAGGAAGAAGTTAAATTAACTTTTGAAATGTGAAAAAATTGTCAAGTTGTTGCATGCTGGGTGAAGTGAATTGTGTTGTGCTTAAACGTTATTATAATAAAGGCGCGATAAATTTTCGAGTATAAAGTCATGGAATTATTGAAATTGGCGAATTGCACAAATTAGTGAACCTGATAGGTTTGTGTAGGTGAATAGTTGTCGTTTTTTCTTTTTCATTGCTAAGTGTTGTGTATAAAATTGTGATCACGGTAATATTGTGTTAATTGTACGAAGTCCGAGTAGAAGCAAATGAATTTACACCGCCGACTTTCCGAATGCACAAGGCATGTTGTTTGTAGCTTTTGTTTGTTTTTTCTTGTTTTTGTAAATTAGAAATAAATATGTTCTTGCCGTAATGTCAAATTGTGGCCGAAGACTAAGTGTGGGGTGGCCTAGCCTAACTCAACTTTAGTCGGTTGATTATAAAATTGATCGACACCGGGATTGTCTTGCTGATGTGACAGAACAATGTCGAGCAGTAAATAAAGGAAGGGCGCATCTATTGCCAAGCGCCAGAGAAAGAGGATCATCGGGAATGCTAGCCCCAAGAAGACCAAATGTTCCACGCGGCCAACGCCGGCAATACGGAACCCGAAGGGTGATGGAGGAAGGGGAAGAAATGGTACACTAAGCACAAGGAGAACAAGTACTTTCCCCGAGGAGCACATTGCAGGGTTTAATATACAGGAGTTCATTTGTCCACCTGATTGACACTTCGCCGAGCCGTGCTTCATCTTTGAAGAGCCTAAGGAGTGCACCCGTACTTGATTCGGAGTTCTATGCAAATTGGAACCCGACGCCCGTAGCCACACCATCAAAATAAGGGCGCATTTCACCCTTGAGCCTCATCACTCGAATGCCATTGGGGGCAATGTGAACACGTACGCCCATGTACTGCACCAATATCACTCACCATATGCGTATATCATACGCACATTGTGTGGAGCTCTGCTTCACAGCACGGGAGTTGCATAAGGAGAGGGGCTAAATATCGACATTGCCCTACTCATAGATGAATAGGGAAGCCGTAATATGGCTGAAAATAGTGTGTTCCCTCGCTTGATTCCTGTGGGGTGCACATGACAAACATGTCCACCGGGATCGCGTATGCCCGGTGTATGCCCCGATGAAAGGGCTGAGATAAATGCTAGCGATGATCATATCCGCCATGAAGAGAGTCTGACTGCATCAAGGGCACAAGTACGTGCTTGAAGCAGCTTGTCGACCACGTTCCTTACTGGCCTAGATGTGGAGGAAGAGGCCCGGACTATATCTCTAGATGGAGAGGCGTGCCGTGGACGCCACAGCACTATAGCACCACACCACTCACGGACAGTTCTTTCACTCAGCCGAGCGATGCTCGGGATGATCACCACATGGCCCGCATGTTCGTGATGTGATGCTCTACCGTGCATAGGCGGGAGGCCAGCGATGTAGGATGAGTTGTGGAAGCTCAACCTAGATTACCTTTCTGGCAAAACGCCTGGCTCTATGTCTGGTGGGCCCAGCTTTTGTGGAGCCCGTGGATGACAATGTCCCCACTGATGAGAGACACGGCGCGACGATTCATGTTGAGTCGGAGGAGGACAACTAGGGGAGATTGACATGGGAGACAGGGCAAAATGCACCCGATGAAGAAGTGGAATACTTTGATTGATCGTGGAGTTTCACCACCCACTTGTTTGTGCTTTGTTGAATGTGTGAACACCGGGACGCGTGTTCGGCTGGCGGGTGGGAGTAGTTAGGTGGTGCCGGTTTTTGTCTTGGATTTGTATGTATATGCATGCTCTGTTGTTGTGTTTGAAAAAAATTGTGACCCTGTGTTTTTTGTGTGTATGTTTCATATTGTAAATATCTCTTTGAAGTTGTTGTGTGTCAGGAATGTTGTTACTAGTGTGTAAATAGTTTTTGTCAAAATCATCGATTTTTTTAAATTTTTCATTAATTATTTTATAATTGGGTTTCTCGACATTTGTTTTCTAGTTTCTTTTGCACGAAGAGTCCCATTGAACCGAAGTCGTAAATAGTAACCGTTCCCTATGATGGATGGATTACGACTGCCTTAAGGCAAATGCACGACAGAGTAGCTTTTTCAATCTTGGTGTGTTTGGTTGTATCCCATGCATGTTACTACCCTATGGCAGCGAAATTCTTGTTGCGTGTTGCACATGATGTTTAGAATGCAAAGGTGACTCGTATGAACGCATGCAATTTTGTACATAAGGAGAGATACCTAGCCATAGAATCTCGATTCTATGTGATTGAGGCTAAATGTTTGAATTCTTGTAATTAGTCGATTGAAGAGTCTCGTGAATATGTTCCTGAGTCGAGCATGTGCAATGAGTGTATAGCGAGGTCTCATTTATTCCATGCTATTGTGAAGTTCTAAAACTTGCCTCGTTGTGTACGAAACGAAATGAAGGAAGTGTAGTGTAGAAAGGATGTAGGCGTTTCCTGTTAGCCCAAAGTTTTTTTCTTTTTCATACCCACCTTGAATGTCAAACTTAGTTAGCCCATCGTTTTCTTTTTAGCCTATTTTTCTTCTTTTGTTGAAAAGGTGTAAACCGAGCTTAACCCTTTCTTTTCATTATCCGTAAATGGAATCCCAAGCTCTTAAGTGCTCAAGAAAATATAATTTTCCCACAGGGTAAAGGAGTGAAATGTGAAAAGAAAATAAAGAGCAGGAAAAGCAAAGTGATGAAAGTAAAGAAAAAGAATCAAAGGTGCACTGCGATTTAAAGAAAATAAAGTGTATAACTAATCTTTGTTGTTTAGTCTCGTGTTGTGTGCTTAAAGAAGTGGGGACAAAAATTAAGATGGACTTCAAGATTGGGAGGAGGAAGTAAGAAACTATGTCCAGAATGCGATGGATGTATTGAAAGCGCTTAAGGATGCTAGTTGCTATTATTGGTTAGCCCAAGATATACTAGTTCCGTAGCTTATTACAACCCGTTAAGTCCTACGTGATCTACATCACGCCCTTATTAGTGAAGTAATACACTAGAGGCAAGCCTATGGTTCATGCCGATGCATGTGAATTCTTCTTTGGGAGAGAGAGAGTGAAATTGTGTGTAATGCCTCGCATGAAATGTTTCGAGTTCATGTGAATAAAAGAGGGGGAAATTCTCTTGTGATGTGAGGGCACATGTTTGATGAAAGAATGAATTGTGCTGATATCTTGGTCACTAATTTGCATGAGTTTGCCGATATCGAGAGTCGATTCTGATGTCTAGAGGTCTTGATATGTTTAATGTCATTATAATGATGATACTATGCATGTTTTCTTGATGATTTGTTATGAAAATAATCGGTATAACCGTAGCCTCGGATTGTCGAGCCAAAGTAGCCATGATGGGGTGTCAATTGCATGAGGTGTAAGATTATTGTTCGAGACTAACAAGATTTTAAGTGTGGGTAGGGGTGACTGTGGGCATATTTATATGCCCAAGTGATACTCAAATGCATCGCTTTTGCCTGTTTATTCCACAATTTTGTACATTCGGGATGTAAATCAGAAAGTGTGAATTTATACTAACCAACATGATTAGCGTTGTTTTGCAGAAATGTACTTTTTATGGAGCTAAGATGCATGTTGGGAGGAATCGAGATGACTCAGGAGCGAGCAAGGAATTGGCCAAGGGAAGCAAGAAATAAAGAGGCTCCGCAATGGAGCCGTGTCACGCCGCCATCGCCGATGCATTCCCGTCGTGGGTGATTTAATTGCAAGGATTCCAGAGAGGGTCCGCCGTGCCGTGGCACGTTGACCTAATTACATGGATCTTGACATTCCAGCTGAAGGTGCGCGCTGCACCGTGTCACGCTCGGCAAGCTCAGCGTTGCATGCCAGCCACGTTGGGGACAATTACCCGGGATCTACCAAATTCCGTGAGAGCCTCACAAAAGGCACCGTGTCACGGAGGCGCTGCTCGCGATGCACCCGCGTGACACGTTGCTTGTTATTTCGGAAAAATTCTCACCAGTATAAATAGAACACTTAGGTTCATTTTTAATTATTCTCGACTTGGTGGAGCAAGAACGTGGTTACAAAAAGTACTGAGGGACGAAATTTTGTGGCTTTTCTATCCCTTTCTCCTTTCTTTCAATTGTTTGTATGATTTACACTCATTTAACGATGTTTAATCCTCAAATAAGTGGCTAATTTCACTTGTCGGTGTTAGAACAATTGTATTGAAATGAATGAAAGATCATCTAGTTTTCGCATCTTTTCTCCATGGTTGTTCTATTAATTCTGTTCTTACCGTATTAATGTTTGGCCAATGTTAATGTATATCTAAAAGTCCTATTTCACTCGAGAGAGACACTTAACCGAAAAGTTGTAATAATAGGATATGATCTTTTCTTAGTTTGAAAATTGAGAATTGATTTACCTTCAGATAGAAATATACCCGAAAGTCGTATTAGTCAAGTGTAGATCATTGTATGCATAGAAATACATGAATTTCTTCCTTATCACAAGAATGTAGGTGGAAGGTTCTATGATTCTTAAGTTGGGCTAAATACTTAGAGTTTTAATCCATAGGCATAAGTTCACTAGCAACCGAGAAAAGATAAACCAATTTGTATCGATAATAAATTTCATGTTCGTTTTAGCCTCAACATGCTAACATTCAGTCATCACTTGTGGTTATTTATTTAGCCTTAGTATAAACCATACCGAAAATATAAAACTTTCTTTACATTGTTGTCTCGTGATATTTAGAGTTACAAGAATTGACAATTGAGTAGATTTTGCCCGTAGTCCATTCCCGTGGGATCGATACTTGGCTTACTGGAGCCACTTACTACTTGTTCACCATGCAATTTGCGTGTAGTCATCCGCATGTGCCGAACATCATGCACCGGAGGCGCTGCTCATGCCGAAGCCTGGGGAAGCTATTCATATGCTCGCGCAAGCCTTGATCCCTCCGGGTCAATCAAGCATAGCTTGTGCATGTCCTGCAAATGGTAATGTAGCGGCGGCTTGAGTTAGGGATTTCTTGAGAATGAACCCGCTAGAGTTCCTCGGGTCAATAGCCCATGAGTCATGATGTGACTCGTGGTGAGGCTTAGGAGTTGGGTTTGAAATTTGAGGAGTGGAATCCCCATGGACCGAACTAACAGTCATGGCCGGGCCACCACGAATCGTGGGATGAGTCATGGTTAGCCGATGGAAGTTATTTGAAAATAACAGAAGTGTACAAGACGAGGGTTACTCACGAGTCGTGGCGACCCGTGACGAATCTCAAGTCTCCCGTTTAGGAGCCCTAGACAATCAAGTATGGTCATACTTACAGATGATGTCACGAGTTGTGGCCAAGGGTGATGGGTCTAGGTCCTCGTGGAGACTTAATCGGCGCTATTTTCTCGCGACTTAGTAAGGACTTTTCCATAATTCCTAAGATCCTATGTCCTAAACTACTGCTTTAAGTTATGAATGATGTCTTTAAGAGGGTTAAATTCATTTTAGGCCTTTTTTCATTCATGCATGCAAAAACAGAAGGTTAGAAGGGGTGATCAAGTTGCTTTCAAATTCTCTTCAATTCCACTTGAAAATCAAAGGAAGTGTAAGAATCAAATTTATAATACGGTATGTAGGTTTATGAATGGGTGAATTCTTTAACACCATGCCCAATCCTCTCTAAATCATGAATTCCTATGTCTAATCTATGGGTTTTAACCTAATGCATGAGATTCCTAATTTCTCTACATGGACATGATTTAAATATGTTTCTACTATTGAATTATGAATCATGGGAAAGTTTTATACTTTTTCAATTGGTGCCATGTTTAATTTTATGCATTTAAAAGCCCATTGATGAGAAGTTCTATGAATAAAGTGGATTTATGATGAATGTATGATTATTATGAGATATTATGATGAAAAGCATGTTTTTGAGCTATCCATTTTTATAATTTTGTTTTCGTTGTGAAATGAGTATTTTCAAGCATGTGAAAGTATTGGGAAATGCCCATATGTTCAATAATGATCTATGATTTTCCGAAATAAGCTTACCACGTGATTTTAGAGCAAAGACTCCCAATTATCTTTCAACTTATGGTATGGTTTGAGTTAAAGCTTCTCATATGCATGATTTCCCATAGCTTGAGATCCATTTAATTATTGGAGATTTCAATCAACATACATCTAATGTTATTTATTTTGAAAATGATGGCAGCAATGTTTTGAAGGGTTTCTGAAATCGAGAGCTAGTAATGATTCATCCTGTGCCTTTTAAACTAACTCGCCCAACTGTTATCTTATATATATTATTTTTGACATCCTTATAGAAAGATCCTTCACCAATAATGCGAGATTATATATAGTCAGTGGAAGGCCAGGCCAGCCTGGGCAGGTGCCTTTTGACTACCATCCACTTGAGTGTGATAGTTGGGACCACGTAAGCTCTATTATGGTATATCGGTTAAAAGACGAGTATCCCATTGTTCTCATGATTTCATATGCATGTTCATCATTTATTAGATTTTATATATCTATATATGTTCTAAAGCAAGTTTGAATCAATGTACGCTTTTGCCCATTACTATTAGATTTAAGCTTTGAAGTCAATCAATTTAGTTATGATGTTATGTTATGTAACGATGAGATCATGATTTAAAGAATCCATGCAATCCCCGCTCTCGCGTATTCTTATCATTTATGTTTTACATTATGCATGTTTTAAACTAACTTTACTTATTTAAGCGATTTTACATACATTGCATACTCGTTACATTCCAATGCATCGACTGTGATAATTTTATGATACTAGCCCCGAAGACTCGCATCACTCACAAGACACAGCTCTAGAGTTAGCACCTGCACTATGGTGTGAGTCCTCAACTTCCAAGGACCATGCTATTCGTATTTCTCCATGTATTTCAGCTTTCGCTTATTCAAGTAGTTTGAGGCTTGTCCCATCAATTCATCTTGTTTAGAGGCTTTTAGACAAAAGGATGTTTTCGCCTTAAGATTATGTTTCTCGATGTTTTTGTTTATTTCCAAGATCTCCACTAACATTATTATCTTGATTATTTCGTACTTCCACTAAGATTATTATCTTGATTATTCTATCTTGTTATTGAGTTAGATATATGTTTATGCCTAGAGTTGACTTGGAGTCTCTAGGCTCCTTGTCCCGTGTTGTGATCCTGTGTCGTCCGTGTCATGGTAAAACTGTATCGAGCCAGGTTTGAAGTGTCCTAGGATGTCTCAAAGCCGTTGGAGTAGAGTCTTTTCATGGGTGTGAAGCACGCCACACTTATGATGAAGAGGCTACAAGACGTTTAGGAAATATTCCTTCTTTCATGCTCCATGTCGTGCGATGAAATGTTTCCTATCTTTCTAATTCATTATATTCGCGATTGTTGGAATCATGGCTCCATAAAGAGTAAATGGTAGAAGGAATGTGAATGCTGTATAAACGAGGATGGCACTAAAATGTGCACCACCAGCCCCACTAGTCTTAAGAATCATGCACTTGAGCCATTGGGCCTATGCCGAGTTTAGGAAGCTATTCATATGCTCGCACGTGCCTTGACCACTCTAGTCAATCAGCCAGCGCTGTGCATGTCCCGCAAATGGTAATGCAAGAAACACTAAAGTTAGGGATTTCTTGAGAATGAACTCACGAGTTCCTCTTGGTCAATAGCCCATGAGTCATGATGTGACTCAGGGTGAGGCTTAGAGTTGGGTTTTAAATTTGAGGAGTGGAATCGCGACGTAACCACGAGTCGTGGTCACTACCACGAATCGTGGGATGAGTTGTGGTTAGCCGATGGAAGTTATTTGAAAATAACAGGAAGTGTACAAGACGAGGGTTACCACTTGGTCGTGGCGAATTCCGGTGACGAATCTTGAAGTCTCCTGCTTAGAGCCCTAGACAACTGCTAGACAATATACTTGACAGATGATGTCACGAGTTGTGGCCAAGGGTGATGGGTCGTTAGGTCCTCGTGAGGACTAACCTGGCGCTTATTTTCCTCGCGAATCTAGTAAGGACTTTTCCATACCCTAAGATCCTAAGGCCTAAACTACTTCGCTTTAAGTTATGAATGATGTCTTTTAAGAGGTTAAGTTCATGTTAGGCCTTATTTTCATTCATGTATGCAAAACAAGGTTAGTGATCAAGCATGTTCTTCAAATTCTCTCCACCTACTTGGAAAATCAAAGGAAGTGTAAGAATCACTATAATACCGTGATGTAGGTTTATGAATGGGCACTCTTAACACCCATGTCCAATCCCTCTCTAAATCATGAATTCCTGTTCAATCTATGGGTTTTAACCTAATGCATGAGATTCCTAATTTCTACATGGACATGATTTAAATATGTTTCTACTATTGAATTATGAATCATGGGAAAGTTTTATACTCTTTTCAATTAAAAGCATGTTTCAAGTTTTATGCATTTAAAAGCCCATTGATGAGAAGTTCATGAATAAAGTGATTTATGATGAATGCATGATTATTATGAGAGATATTATGATGAAAGCATGTTTTCGAGCTACCCATTTTTATAATTTTGTTTTCGTTTGTGAAATGAGACATTTTCAAGCATGTGAAAGTATTGGGAAATACCCATATGTTCAATAATGATCTATGATTTTCCGAAATAAGCTTACCACGTGATTTTAGAGCAAAGACTCCCAATTATCTTTCAACTTATGGTATGGTTTGAGTTAAAGCTTCTCATATGCATGATTTCATATTTGAGATTCATTTTAATTATTGAGATTCATCAATATGCCATGTTGAGCTTATTTTGAAAAATGATGGAGAGCATATGCATGTTTTTGGAAGTAGTTTCTAGTACCGAGTAGGCTAATGGTTGATCACTCCTATGCCTCGTAACTACCCACCAACCTAGGTTTATTCTTATATATTATTTCTGACATCCTTTGTGAGTTATCCCCTTCACCAATTAGCCACGAGATTGATATCGGAGACATGCAGGTATCGTCCCTAGCCTGGCAAGGCTTTGACGCTCTACCCACTTGAGTGTGACAGTTGGGACCACGTAAGCTCTATTATGGTATGTCACTTAAAGACGAGTATCCCATTTTGTTCCTTATGATTTCTGTTATGCATGTTCATCATTTATTAGATTTATATATCTATATATGTTCTAAAGCAAGTTTGACTCATGTTTATTTAAGACTTCCACTAAGATTATTATCTTGATTACTGCATCTTCCACTAAGATTATTATCTTGATTATTCTATATTGTTATTGAGTTAGATATGTTTATGCCGGGAGTTGACTTGAGTCTCTGTGGCTCCTTGTCCTTGCTGTGATCCCAAGCCTCCGTCTCGTGCTGCGGGTAAACTAGGCACGAGCCAGGTTTGAAGTGTCCTAGGATGTCCGAAAGCCGCGCTGAGTAGAGTCTTTTTCATGGGTGTGAAGCACGCCACACTTATGATGAAGAGGCTACAAGACGTTTAGAAATATTCCCTTCTTTAATGACCTATGTCGTAAAGATGAAATGTTTCCCTATCTTTCTAATTCATTATTATCTTCGCCATTGTTGAATTATGACTCCCTAAAGAGTAAATGGTAGAAGAAATGAATGCAGAAGTAAACGAGGATGGCAACTAAAATGTGCACCACTGTGCCCCACTAGTTCGCGAAGAATCATGCACCGTGAGCCTATTGCCCATGCTGAGTTTAGGAAGCTATTCATATGCTCGCACGGGCCTTGATCCTCTAGCTGTCACAGCGCTCAGCATGTCCCGCAAATGGTAATGCACAGCCGACTGAGTTAGGGATTTCTTGAAAATGAACCCGCCAGAGTTCCTCTGTCAATAGCCCATGAGTCATGATGTACTCAGGTGAGGCTTAGAGTTGGGTTTTAAATTTGAGGAGTGGAATCCCCATGGACAACCACGGAGTCGTGGCCGCCTGTACCACGGTAATCGTGGATGAGTTGTGGTTAGTCGAATGGAAGTTATTTGAAAATAACAGAAGTGTACAAGAGGAGTGGTTACTACTTAGTCGTGGCCACCAGTGACGAATCTTGAAGTCTCCTGCTTGTGAGCCCTGCATAACCGCTTAGACAATATACTTCTGGATGTATGATGTCACGAGTTGTGGCTAAGGGTGACGAGTCGTTAAGCCCTCTGTGGGGACTAATCAGAGTTATTTTCTCACACTTAGCAAGGACTTTCCATAATTCCTAAGATTTAAGGCCTAAACTACTGCTTAAGTTATGAATGATGTCTTTTAAGAGGGTTAAATTCATTTAGGCCTTTTTCATTCATGCAAGCAAAAATAAGGTTAGAAGGGGTGATCAAGCGTGTTCTTCATCAAATTTCTCTTCAATTCCACTTGGAAAATCAGAAGGGTAAGAATCAGCCATAATCAGGTATGTGGTGGCTTGCTGGATGGGTGAATTTCACACTCCATAACCAACTTCTTAACTATGAATCTTTATGTCTAATCTATGGGTTTAACTTAATGCATGATTCTAATTTCTTACATGGGCATGATTTAAATGTGTTTCTACTATTGAATTATGAATCATGGGAAAGTTTTATACTCTTTTCAATTAAAATCATGTTTCAAGTTTTATGCATTTAAAACTCCATTGATGAGAAGTTCATGAATAAAGAGATTTATGATGAATGTATGATTATTATGAGATATTATGATGAAAAGTATGTTTTCGAGCTACGCATTTTTATAATTATGTTTTCGTTAGAAATGAGTATTTTCAAGCATGTGAAAGTATTGGGAAATGCCCACATGTTCAATGATCTATGATTTTCCGAAATAAGCTTACTACATGATTTTAGAGCAAAGACTCCCAATTATCTTCAAATTGTGGTATGGTTTGAGTTAAAGTTTCTCATATGCATGATTTCATATTTGAGATCTATTAAATTATTGAGATTCATAAATAGACGATGTTGAGCTTTTGAAAACGATGGTGAACATATGCATGTTTTTGGAAGTAGTTTCCTAGTACCGAGTAGGCCAAGGGCTGATCACCCTATGCCTCGTAACTACCCGCCAACCTAGGTTTGTTCTTATATATATTATTTCCCGACATCCTTTGTGAGTTATCCCTTCACCAATTGGGCCAAGAGATTTATATCGATAGCCGTGCATCGTCCCTAGCCCGGCAAGGCTTTGGACGGCTCTACCCACTTGAGTGTGATAGCAGACCACGTAAGCTCTATCATGGTATGTCGGGGGCTAAAAGATGAGTGGTATCCCATTGTTCCTTATGATTTCTCGTTATATGTTCATCATTTACAGAGATTTATATATCTATATATGTTCTAAAGCAAGTTTGAATCAATGTACGCTTTTACTCAATGACTATCGTATTTAAGCTTTGAGTCAACTAATTCGGGGCTTATGATATTATGTTATGCTACGATGTTGAGATCATGATTTCGTAAAGAATCCATGCAATCCATGCTCTCGCATTCTTATCGTTTATGTTTTACATTATGCATGTTTTAAACTAACTTTACTTATTTAAGTGATTTTACATACCTTGCTTACTCTGCACATTCCACGTATCGACCGTATACTCTATGATACTGACCCGACCTCAAACTCGCCCGTCGCACACGCTCTAGAGTTAGCACTCGAGCGAAGGTGGTGAGTCCTCATCTTCCGAAGACCATGCTTATTCGGCATTTCTCCATGTATTTCGCCAGTTTATTCATGTTAGTTTGAGGCTTGTCCCATCAACTCATCATGTTTAGAGAGGTTTTTCAGAAAAAGATGTTTTTTACTTAAGACGGTGTTTCGATGTTTCTGTTTATTTCCGTACCTCCACTAAGATTATCTTGATTATTTCCGTGACTACCTGGGCATTATTATCTTGATTATTCTATCTTCTTATTGAGTTAGATATGTCATGCCGGAGTTGACTTGAGCCCTCTGGGCTCCTTGTCCCGTGCTGTGATCCGGCTTCCGTCCGTGTCGCTTATTTAAACTTAGGCATCAGATTCATAAGCTCTCAGTGTCCTAAGATGTCCGAAAGTCATGCTGAGTAGAGTCTTTTCATGGGTGTGACACGCCACACTTATGATGAAGAGGCTACGAGATGTTTAGAAATATTCCTTTCTTAATGATCTATGTCGTGCGATGAAATGTTTCCCTATCTTTCTAATTCATTATATTCGCGATTGTTGAATCATGGATCCCCAAAGAATAAATGGTAGAAGGAATGTGAATGCAGTAAGTCCACGAGGATGGCAACTAAAACAGCACTAAAGGTGCCCCACTAGTTCAGAAGAATCATGCACCTAGAGCTCGCTGTTTATGCCGAGTTTAGGGCAGTTTATTCTTATGCTCAAGCAAAGCCTTTGATCCTCTCGTCAATCGGGCCAGCAGTTGTGCATGTCCCGCAAATGGTGTACCGCGCTGCTAGGGATTTCTTGAGAATGAACCCGCCAGAAGTTCCTCGGGTCAAAAGTAGATGAGGACCCGCATGAATTCATTAATGAGTTTGTGAAGATCACCCAAGTTAATGGGGGTGAATGGAGTTGAGTGTGCTGAGTTGGCCTCATACTGAAAGGTGTCACACACATCCGGTTTCGACAATGGAAAGATAGTAGGGCCGCCAAAGCAGGGTCCCGTCACTTGGGAGAATTCTTGATCGCGGTTGTTTGATCATTTCTTCCCTCGTGAGAGATGAGGGAGCTGAAGGCAGCTGTAATTTCAGAACTCTGGCTGTGGGAGGGAGAATGACAAAGGCAGGAGTATTCCTTGAGTTCACTTTATCAAGTATGCCCTGCACTAGTACACCGTGAGGGCGGGGGTGAGAAGGTTTTTCATGGTGTGGCGGGCAATTTGTACAAGGATTGCAGGACCGCCGTGCCCACCAGATAAGGTTTGCCCTTCGGATGGTCTTGTACGCCCGTAGATGGAGGCGCACATGTGAGGGAGAGAGAGTCTAAGACGGCCAGACCTATAGCTATAGATTATCTTAGTTGAGTTTCTGAGTGATGGGCACCACATCGACTAACTAGATGTCTTCACTCTGCACCTTCCGCCGCTGAGCATGCCGGGCCCTGTAATTAGGCATTACGAGAGAGGGATAATCGCCTCTAGGGCTAGAGCAACAGTAACCGCAAATTCTAGCATCCCGCCATGGCGTATGGCCTGAGACACAAGCCAGCTTCTTGGTGTGTTTAGTGCTTGTTTCTGTGTGTGTGAAGCCCTAACACATGCTCGTGAGATTCACTGACAGCGAGACAGGGTCATGATGGAGGTTGAGGCCTGTCATGCACCCCCGAGCGTAGACCCGATCGTAGACACCCGGACAAAGGAACCCAAGAAACCCCATGTCGACCCTTGGCTTAGGCATTCATCTAACTCATTTAATAAAATCGAAGGATCAACGATATAAGCATAGAGGAAATCTAACTCAACATAACATCCGAATAAACATCCGAAATTGAAATCATGTCTATATCTCGAAAGCTCTAATTTGGACGAGCCGATGGGACAAACCCCCAACTAGCTCAACATATGAAAACTAAAAGACATAAGAGATAATTCAAGGCCGAATCAAGGATGAGGACTCACTAATCAATGCAGGTGCTAACTCGATAAGCAACTAATGTACGGAGTTGAAATTGAACTGATCCCGCATCATGAAATGATGCCGCATAGAAGTATGGCCGCACGTGAATGTACCGAGTATGTAAGGTAAGGAAACCGCTAAGCAAAAAAAAAAATCATTTAAACATTTCATGACATATCATAGGCTTTCAAGCATAAGTAGAGGGACTACATGCTTTCATACTGAAATCATATCCTTACCACAACATGACCATGCATAGATTTAGAAGATCATGATCGACTCAAATGACTCAAAGCCGAAAACATAACATTTATATTTAAAAGCTGAACAATGAGTCAAACATTTCTTTTATAACATGCATGCGTGAAGTAATCATCATGAGTAGTGGATATGCAAATCCGAAAGATATAGATAGTGGGAGACTCACACTTAACAAACATACCATGATAGAGCTACATGGTCCCAACTATTACACTAAGTGGGGAGCCGGGCCCATAACCTTCCAGGGAGATGGATAATACCATGATATCGATATCATTTTGAAGGGTGAATCGTGCTAGGGATAGCTCAAAAAGGAGGTACCGATATTATAATAGTATCAACTCATTTGGCGTAGTTTTGAGGCATAGGATAATCAACCCCAACCCGCCGGTGCTAGACTCTTTTCCCAAAATCATACAATGCTCTCTTACATCGCATATAATGAACCCAACATCGTCTATTGATGAAGCCTCCAACATCCCCTTGACGAAGCTCAAGATAAAATCATGCATAGCCCAACATCGTATTAAACTAGTTTTCAACATTGTCTATTGACAAAGATCATAATGAAATCATGCATAGACTCGACATCATATGAAAATGAAGCTCAACATTGTCTATCGACAAAGCTCATAATGACATACATCTCAATTATGAATTCATGCACATGGAAGGCTTTATTTCCAAACATACTCAAAGCTCAAATATAGGTGGAAGCATCTACTCCAAATCATGTGGTAAGTTACATGTAGGAATATTTCATTCAACATACCAGCCTAGCCAACATTTATGATATTTGGGATACTTCGGCCCAAACAATCCGGGTAATCTTATGTCGGAAAATCATCATTTAAATCGACATGGGCATTACCCAAAGTTTTATCATACTAGGATCTACTCATTTCATTTTGAAAACAACATCATAATTATGGGTAGATTTAGAAACATGCTTTCCATAATCAAATCTCAACATCATCATGCATTCATCATCATTCACAACTTTTATGATCTTCCCTTCCATGGGCATCTTAGATTCAAGATTTTTTTGAAACAATTTTTTGTATTGAAAACAATTTAGAATCTTCCAAAGCTTTACACCATCAATGTAGAGGCAATCTAATCATTCCCATGTATAGAAGTTGTAGAATTATACAATTTGGTAAAACCCTTACTTGATCAAGGGACATTTCATCATATTTTTGATAGAGATTGGGTATGGGTGTGGAAGGAAGACACCCATTTAAAACCTACATACCTCGAAGGGATTATTCATCACCTCAATGACGCCCAAAGATAAATTGGAAGAAAGCCCCTTAGAAAAGCCGTTGATCACCTCCTAAATTTCATAAACTTGAATGCATGGAAGGAATACTACCTTAGAATAGATTTTCCCTACTAAAATCCTCCAGAACGAGCCTTAAATGATATAGTATAGGGCCTTAAGACTAGGAAATGAGGGAAATTCTTACTAAATTCGCCGAAAAACCGACTGTCACCTGACCAAACAACGGATGAACCAACGGTCGTTGGAGGAAACCACGACCCGGGTGGTATCAGCCTCGTGCTATAATCGCCCCGGCACTGCCTCTCGAATTCAAACTACTTGACATACATGACGAGTCATCCTAGGGTCCAATAGGTTGTTGAACCAAAGCCATTATTCTTCCTCAATTTTGGAACCTCAAACAAGTCTCACCATGACTGTTGTATCCTACAATGGGTCGTGGGTATCCATTTGTTGATCCTTTTACGATCTCCTTTTACCACGACTCTTGACAACGGTTCGCTTCCTTCTAACAACTGGTCATTATGACACCCGTCTACACTGTCACCAGGCCTAGCTTCTACCAGATCAAGCATACGGTTCGCAGGGTTACAAACCACCTAGTCGCTTGTTCCTCTCGTCCCGCAACCTTTTTTCCCAAATTTCTACAAGTTTTGCATTTTAGTATCCCTGGGTCTCTGCCTCCTAGGAACCTCTGGATATTACAAGGCCCAAATTTTCTGGTTCATCATCTCAAGCAACACGTCCTCAGCATGGTGTCGACTATATCTAAAGCAATAACGCTAGTGGCACGACCCGAACGGAGGCCCGGATGGTAGACACGAGACAAGGACCCGTGAGAAACTCCAAGTTAATCCATGGCATAAGAATACATCTAACTCATTCGATAAACCGAATAAAAAAGAATCAATATAACCTCGCCTGAAGTCTATCTAACATCACATCGAATAACATCCGAAGCTAACACATTAATAAGTCTCGAAAAGCCTCTAGTCTCTGATGAGTTGATGGGACAAGACCCCAACTAACTCAACAATAACAAACTAAAATACATAAGGGAACTGAAAGTCAAGACCTCGAAGGATGAGGGGTTACCAACCAAATAGATACTAACTCTAGAAAGTTGTCTAAGAGTGGGACTCGGGGTTGTGAGTTGGGTCCCAGATTATAAAATGATACGTAAAGATAAGAAATATGCGGCCGCACGTGAATGTACCGAGTATGCAGAAAACTCTCTCATGTAAATAAACATTTAAAACATTTATTATCATATCATGCTTCCAAATCTTAGAGGAAAGAATTACAATTTGACTCATTCTAAAATCATAATCTTTTCATAGTATGGCCATGCATAGTTTCGTAACATCATAGTTTAATTTCGAATGACTCAAAGCTGAAATATGACATTTATAGAAAAGCTAAAGAATGAGTCAAACCTTACTCTTTTGTGAACATGCATGCTTGAAGTAATAATCATGAGTAATGAATATGAAAATATGAAAAATGTAGATAATGGGAGACTTGTCACCTCAATCTTCGACATACCACAATAGAGGTTATGTGGTCCCATCATCACACTCAAGTGGGCAAAAGAGCCATCCGAACCTTGTCGTGATAAGGACGCTACCATAATATTGACATCAAGCTCATGGACATTTGTGTTACACCCGTAAGATTCCCGGCACATAGATGGCATATTCGCGTGTTAGTTAAGCATATTTTAAAGCCATGCTAGAAAAAGGCCCGGAAAAGATCGGACGAGAATTGCCGAACCATCGCGAGCTGAGCCGGCGCAGCCCCTCCGCGATGGCGGCCTGTCATGGAGGCGCGGCCACCGCGTAGGGCCCGGTTTTCTAAGTATATAAAGCCCCACTTCGGTTTTAAATCCTCATATCATCTTATAATTTCCAAAACTCGTGAGAAAATAGAGAGAGATCGAAGGGGGAAATAAAATATCATTCGATTACGCTGTCAAACGTGAACTAAATCCAAATTAACCTCAGTACCGAGGTATTTAGGCAACAAAGGGAGCATTCCTGTCGGATTTTGTTTCGCGAAATTCGGCCGACAAATCATCGTAGCCACTGGACTAAGTTAAGTAAAATTGCTCCAAATTAGTGTCAATGTGCTCCTAGCCTTAAAGTGAATACTTCTCCATTTTGGACTTCCGAAAATAACAGAAAGTTTTTGACTGCCTTTCGATACGCCTAAGATTAGGCTATAAATATATCGAAAGTGACGTCGCCCTTCGAATAGTGATGTATTTAGTACTAACCGACGTGTATATGAATGCCGTTGTGAGAAATATTTCTGAGTACCGACCGAGCTTCGTCCGACAATGGATAACTCCAGGTTAAGGTATGTAAAGCGCTTTTTCGGCAAGTTAGTAGCTTTAGCCTTGTAAATTATAATAAACTCTAACAATAAGTTCAAGAATCAAGCCTATGCGGTCGTATCGCACTGTCCGAAAGCCGCAAAGCATGCGCCAATGGCGAGTTGAAGTATGCATTCAAGATATAGCCTATTGTATGATTAGTGCTACTGTTGTTAGTAATAATAAAAAGGATAAGCTGCATTTTCGTAATAAAGTTAGTAAAGTAAAATCGTATAGACAGATAGCATTTTGGCTACGTATTAGCCATTCGTACGTATGATATCTTGGCTACGTATTAGCCATTCGTACGTATAGTATCCTCGCTGAAGGAAGCCATACAGCTTAAATAAAGATTACGTAATCAAATAAACAAAACATAAGAATCGATAAACTCGTAAAGAGATCGTAATAAGAAATCGTAGTTCAAATAGTACTTTTCGCTTATTAAACATGCTTGCTATATATATGTGCTATTTGTTTGTTAGAGACTTGATGTTGTTGTGAGGGCATCTATTGAGCGTCCGCCGCCCCTGGGTTGGTAACGTGTTGCCCACCGAGCGGGTGGGTTTACGTCACTCCAAGGAGTGGCATGCCGACCTGGGCTTTGGACGAAGATGGGATGAAGCTTTCCCATATCGATCGATCGCACATAAGACAGACATAACACAGCTTAAGCGCCTGCAGGAAATCGTATACAGCCGCTTGCAGATACAGATAGGAGTCCTCCTGACTTAGAAACGGTTATTTATATCGGAGGCTATGGCCCGAGCCTGAGACCCAGGGGCCGGGCAGAGGTGCTCCTAGTTAGTAATTGAGTGGAGTGACTTATTTTGGCCGGTTTTGACCTGGTAGGGGTATATAGATTTTGTTTGCTTGGCGCCATCCTATTTATGGGGGTTGGTATTTACTCTTGCTTGCTACTTGTATATCTATTTATGATGTTTTACTAGTTAATAAATAAAAGTGTGCCGCCACGTCTGCTGTGTGCACGCTCCTCGCTCTCTATCATGGGCGTAAAGCCCGATTCCGCCCATATCGCCGCATTTAGTTATCTCCCGCTATTCAAAATTTGCTAGTTATGTGTTTACTATTCGCCTGTATTATTTCAGCGCAGAGCTTTGCATACTCAAGACTGGGCTGCACCGACGCCCATTGGGGCGCTGCATTACTTGCTCGGTGTACTATAGATGAGGAGGCGATCCTCGTGATTCCCAAATATGTATAGAGTCATCAACTCCTCGCCATCCCGAGCCCGATTTCCGTGAGGTGTAGCTCATTTCCTTGTTGTACAAGATGGGCAGGTTCGGGAACCTATCCCGATCATTTCTATTATTACTCATAGAGGCTTGCGTGATTGTATATATTTATCTCCCCGTGGTCGGGCTGGAGTTTCTGGCCGTGTGAGGCCGTGAAATTTTGTTATAGCCGCTAGCATTTCGTTTATGTTGGTCGTGGGGCCATAGTTTGATAGTAGTGGTGACCTTGCCGGTCACGTAGTATTCGCACCCTATGATGAGTTTCGATGAATAGACAAAGATGGTGGCCTTGTCGGCCCGCATAGGTTCCTTTTTGTTGTGAGTATGTTTCGGGTTAGTCGCTTGGCTGTGCACAGTATTATGCCCAAGCCGGGCCTGAGGCCGTGTTTACGTACCCGTTATATATCCTTTGCTTCCGTAAATCCGAGATAGAGCTAGCCAGCACTAGATGTGCTTAGGGTCACCAGCTTACTCGCCCAGGTCCTACTAGGGCACTAAAGGGCCATACCCCCTGCTGGCGTGACAAACTTTAAGACGTATTAAGGCCGTGTCCTGTGGAGTCTCGCAAGCCATCTAAGGCTGGCCTGTCTTGGATGTGTTGTGCACCACATGGGCGTGGAGGTCGCTGAGGCATGATAGGATGGTTACTCTTCTTCTCGTCAACGTGCTATAGAGCGGTACGTATAGGGTTGAGTCCCTAAAACTTATCGTATTCTTTGTCTATGATAAGAATTGCGTACCGACACCCGCCACTCGGTAGAAGATTAGATACAGCCAGCAGGAGAAGGCACCCAGCAGGATGCCTCGCTCGGGGCCGTAGCCGCCCGATTGGAGGGCGATATAGAGGCTTCATCACGCCTTTCTCAAAGAATTCCTCACATCAGAGCCGTTGGGCACGACACGCCCGCAGCTCCTATACCTTCGCCATCGATTAGGAAGTTCAGCGTCAGGAAGTATGTTAAGCAAGGTGATGATGGCCAATAATAACGCCAGAGCCATGTCACCAGAGCAGCTATAATCTTCAGGGTCAGTTCTGTGTGGTCAGAGTTTTTGGCACCTGGGTCCCCCATAGTTCGCAGGTCGCATCAGCAGAGGACCCCTGTGACTTTTAGATCGATGCGAGAATTTTCCTCGGTAATGCATGTGACCCTTCAGTCAGCTTGACTGGGCAAGCAGTTTTGCTTAAGTGGACATAGTTGTACTATGGTACGAGAGTTGGGAAAGGTCTCGAGGGAGAGATGTTGCCCTCCGACTTGGGACCACTGAGGCCTTCCTCGGACCGTTATTTCCACGAGAGATCCTAAGAGGTCCTGATGGATCGCTTTACTTGGAGCAAAATAGGAGCGTACGCGAGTATGCTTGCATAGCTTTGACTCTTAGCTCCGCTATGCTCCAAAGATTTGTTGATACTATGCCGTCTAGAGTTCACATTTATTATGGGTCCGAACCCTAATATATTGAAGCACATGACGGCTAATGCTATTTAGAGGATATGGATATTGCCCGAGCATGTGCCTGCTCTGCACTAATAGGCCTTAGACAAGGCAACATGGTAAAGAGACGACAAGTCAGAAATGTTACGCAAAGACAGCATTAGATGATGCAAAGGGAGGTTCGTAGAGGACCCGCCACCACTTCACGTATTTGCTCCCCTAGACCCCCACCTCCACCACAAAGAAACAGCTAGCCGCAGGAGATCTGGCTTCGTCGAGCGCCGTAGCCCCAGTAGTTCCATCAAAGATTCCCCGAAGTAGAGAAGGGGAGAAGAGCATTCACACCTCACCCTGCCCTTATTGCAATCGACCACACACCTGAGCTTGTAGATATGGCTCCTCTCGGGGGTGTTATATTTGGCAGTGTGGGAGGAGCACGACGAGAGATTGTCCACTGCAGGGCGTGGAGGGCAGCATGGGCCGGGATGTGGATCCGCAGGGCCACGAGCTCCAGCAACCTCGACAGTAAGTGTAGGCCCTCGTGCCTGCCACAGTGCAGGCCGAGGTAGATCGCCAGCCTCCTGGGCCGTGCAGACGGCTCAAACCGTACTTATGCACTAACAGTGGAGACATGACTGTAGACGTCCGCATGTAGTAACAAAAGTACGATGACTATCTGTTCATCCCCTGCTTATGTACCGATTGATCCAGGTCCACTCCGTCATATATTACCCCATTTGTGGCACGAAAGTTTATCGCACTGCAGTTATTATCGCCCTTTCAAGATCCACATCCGTCTAAGTGACTTATCAGAGCCAGCGTATCTCTACCGAGGATGCATGTAGAGGTTGCTGATCGCGACTCGCGCAGTAGATCCGGTAGAGCTAGAAATGATAGACTTTGATGCCATAATGGGTATGGATTGCTAGTGTCGCGTGGCTATGCCAATGTAGAATGTTTGACCAAGACGGTCCGATTCCACTTTCCAGAGAGGCAAAGGCGGGAGTGGAAGGCGCACGCCTACGCCTAAAAGGTAGGTTTATTTCCCCTACCAAAGCGAGGAAACGATAACTAGATGGCTACCACCTAGTCGTGTCTAAGATAGCCTGGTAGAGTCTCCGACACTCCGCCTCTGTCTGGTGGTGTACGAATTCCCCGATGTTTCCAGATGAGTTACCCGATTCCCCTGCAAAGGGAAATAGATTTTGGTTATTGATTTGTTACCGTGCACTCAAATCTCATATCAATTCCTCCCTATCGTATGGCTCTCGTTAACTCGTAGAGTTAAAGGAGTACCGAAAGATTTGCTAGATAAAGGTTTCATCGAAGCCGAGTACTTCACCATGGGTGCGCCTGGGGCTTCTACTTGTGAGAAAGAAAGATGGCTCTGTTCGTATGTGTATAGATTATCGGCAATTGAATAAAGTTGCAGAAAGAACAAGTACCCGCTTCCTGATTAGATGATTTATTTGATTAGTTACAGGGAGCGATACTTCCAAGATTGACTTGCGGTCCTGATATCATCTGTGTTTGAGTTCAGGAAAGAGATATTCCCAAAACCCGCATTCGGTAGGACCCGATATGGACACTTTGAATTTCTAGTTATGTCCTTTGGGTTAACGAATGCCCCAGCAATATTTATGGACCCGATGAATAGTATTTTCTGCATTCATACCTGACCCGTTTCGTGATAGTGTTATTGATGATGGCTCCGTGTATTCGCTCCGCGCATCACCAGCTCATTTACTGGACAGTCTGCATTCCTCGTGGACCGCCGCTTATATGCTAAGTTCTCCAAGTGCACTCCGTTTAACTAAGAGGCCTTTTTGGGGGCACATTGTGTCCGATGTTGGTATACAAGTTGACACTCGAAAATAGAAGTGAAATAAACATGGCCTAAAGGCTCTACCACTCGAATCAAGTCCGTAGCTTTCTCAAGCTAGCTAGATATTACGTAGAGATTTGCTTGAATGGTTCTCTACTATAGCGGCACCCCCGACCAAATTGACGCAAAGTGAAGAAGTTTCAAAGTGGACAGAGGTATGCGAGCAGAGCTTCCTGTAAGAACCGGGAAGATGCATTAACCTCGCCCCTAAGCTAGGTTTACCTAAGGCATGGTTATTCGGTGTGTATTGCGACGCATCAAAGGCCGGGTTGGGTTGTGTGTTGATGCAGCATGGTAAGGTGATTGCATATGCTTCCGCATGCTTGAGGAAAACACGAAAGAATTACCCTATCCATGACCTCGAGTTAGCCGCAAAGGATCCACGCCTTAAAAATGTGGAGACATTACTTGTATGGCGTCCAGGAATATTTTCACGCATCATAAGAGCCTATAGTATATCTCTTCACCCAGAGGAGTTGAATCAGACAGCATCGCTGGTTAGAGTTATTAAAAGATTATGACATGGATATTCCTCGTATCATCCCAGAAGAGCCAATATTGCAGCGTATGCTCACTGTAAGTCCATGGGAAGTTTGGCGTATTTGCAAATTCTCGAGCAAGGGGAATTGGCCTGTGAGAGATATATCGCTAGCCAGCCTAGCCGTTCTGTAGCAGAAACAAAGGACAATGTGAGCGGTAATTCGTAACACCGTCGTGTCATCATTTGTTGTGGGAAGTGAAAGAATGGCAATATGAAGATCCCGACCTGATCCAGATTAAGGACAAGTATTCCAGGGGAAAGCGCCGCATTTCCAAATACCAACAGGATGGAGTGCCGTGCCAGGCTGCCTCGTGTTCAAGATGTGCCTGTGTCGCCAACAGATATGAATCGAGGTACATTGCGCCTGGGCTATTCTCTTCAACTCTGGCGACGAAAATGTACTCATGATATCAAAGAAAACCACCGTGGCCGTATGAAAAGAGAAATTGCCGAATTTGTAGCCCAAAGGTCCTAACTACCAACAAAAGAAAGCGTAACACCGAACCAGGCGGGTTAATCAGACATAATCAATTTCTAGAAATGGGAAGTAGCAATATGAACTTTATGATAGGATTACCCCGCACTAGACATAGACATGATTCTATATGAGTGATAAAGGATGTGTTGACGAAATCACTTACTTCTTGCCATGAGAACTAACTTCTCACCAAGATTATGCCGACTGTACATCGAGAAATAGCCGATTGCACGGAAAGTGCCGATCCATTATTTCGTATAGAGGAGCCAGCTACTTGCCAGATTTTGGCAAATAAGCTTCGTAGAGGTCTGGTACTAGATTAATTTGAGCACAAAGATTCCACCTCGTACAGATGGACAAGCCGAACGCACTATTTAGACGCCGAGGACAGCTGCTGAGTGTAAAAGGATTTTGGTGGTAGCCGGGATGAGCATTTGCCCCTAATCGAGTTTGCTTATAATAATAGCTATCACTCAAATTTATCCAAAAGATGGCGCCCAAGGCATTATATGGGCGAAAATGCAAGACGCCATGGCTGGTTTGAGGTAGGAGAATCAGCGTTGATTGGGCCGTGTGCATATTATTCAAATAAATGAGGAGAAGGTGAAGCTTATTAGAGAACGCCTATTGATTCTACGAGCCGCCAAATCATATGCCGATGTGCTATGTGCAGTAACCCGGAATTCAATGTGAATGAGTGGCATTTTTGAAAGTATCACCATGAAAGGGGTGATGAGATTCGACAAGAAGTGTAAGCTCACCAAGGTTCGTTCTGCCATATCAAATTGCCGAAAGATAGGCCGAGTGGCATAATGAGCTGAACTTGCCTGCACTGGGAACTGCCTCCATCCGTCTTTCATGTATCCACATGCCGAGAAATGCATAGGAGACCAGCCTGCAGCAGTCCCACCCGTGATATCTAGGTTACGTAAGAGCCGGTTTACGAAGAGGTTCCAAAAGAGTTATCTTAGACAGACAGATCCGCAGTGAGAACCAAAGATATTGCGGCTCGGTCAGCAATTCTGCGGGCGTAACAGAACCGAGAGGAGATGACGTGGAGGCGGAGGAAGATATGAAACTGTATATCCTCACTTGTTCCAAGCTTAGTCGTGCCATGTATGTCAAGATGTTACTCATGCAAGGCTCCTATGGTTTATATATGTAAATGGAAAGATCGATTTTTAGCTATCACATGAATCCTATAGTATTGTGTGGAGTAATTGCATTGGACTTTTCATTCTCGTGCTCTTTTGGTATAGGCATATTACGTGAAACTCGCAGAATTTTTCAAGAATATATCGAAAGCTAGTTGAGTAGTCCTCTAGATAGCGCTATCATTCGAGGACGAATGTTCTTAAGGGGAGAATGTTACACCCCGTAAGATTCTCGCAGACATAGATGGCGTATTCGTGTTGGTTAAGCATATTTGAAAGTTTCTATACATGCTAGAAAAAGGCCTGTAGAAAAGATCGGATAAGAACTCCGTCGAACCATCATCAAGGAGCCAGGGGAAGAGCCCTCCGCGATGAAGGGTCGTGTCACCTGAGTCGCTGGGCCACCGCGTTGGCTCGTGACACGCTAAATCCGCCCATGCCCAAGTATATAAAGCCCCACTGGGTTTTAAATCCTCATACTATCTTATAATTCTTAACTCGAGAAAACAAGAGAGAGAGCGAAGGGGAAATAAAATATCGTTCGATTACGCTGACAAACATAGTCCAAATCCAAATTAACCGCAGTACTGGGCAGATGCTGAGTGCATGGGAGCATTCCTACGAATTGTTTCGCGAAATTCGCCGACAAATCAAGGTCGAGCACATATGACCTAAGGTAAGTAGAATTGCTCCAAATTAGTGTCAATATGCCCTAGCCTTAAAGTGAATACTTCTCCTTTGGACTTCCGAAAATAGCAAGTTTTTGACTGCTTCCTTCGATAAGCCTAAGTTTAGGCTATGAAATATATTGAAAGTGACGTCGCCCTTCGTAATAGTGATGTATTTAGTACACCGACGTGGGTATATGAATGCAAAGCTGGGAGAAATAGTCGGGAGTACCGACCAAGCTTCGTCCGACAAATGGATAACTCGAGGTTAAGGCATGTAAAGCCGCTTCTTCTGCTAGTTAGTAGCTTTAGCCTTGTAAATCATAGTAAACTCCGAACAATAAGTTCAATAAATCCGGTTTGCGTTGCTGTATTGTACTCACCCGAAAGTCGCAAAGCATGCGCGAAATAGCGAAAGTTAGCATCCTGCATTCAAGATAAATTCTATTGTATGATTAGCAAGCACATTAGAATAATAAAAAGATACAGATATTCGAATAAAGTTAGTAAAGTAAAATCGTATAGATGACAAAGATGAAGGATGAGCTGGTCTGGATATGAGATTTGCTACGCATTAGCCATTCGTACAGACAGTATCCTGGGTTACAGACATTAGCTACACAGCTTAAATAAAGATTGGCGTAATCAAGATAAATAAGATAAGAATTAGATAAACTCGTAAAGAGATCGAATAAGAAATCGAGTTCGTATAGTACTTTTCGCCTGAACATGCTTCATATATATATGTGCCATTTGTTTGTTGAGACTTGATGTTGTTGTGAGGGCATCTTATTTGGCGTCCTCATTACCCGGTTGGTAATCGTGTCGCCCACTGAGCGGGTGGGTTTACGCCACCCAAGGAGTGGCATGCCGACCTCGCCAACGAAGATGGGATGAAGCTTCCCCATATCAAGCTGATCAAAGACATAAAGCATGTATAGCCTTGCTGAGCGCAAGCGCCTAGGAACAGATACAAGTCAGCTACAGATACAAGATAGAGTCCTCCTGACTCGGGACACGGTTATTTATATCGGAAGGCTATGGCCCGAACCGAGACCCAAGGGCTTCCAGCAGAGGTGCTCCTAGTTAGTAGATGAGTGGAGGACTTATTTTTGGCCGGTTTTGGACCCTATGTAGGGTATTAGATTGTTTGCTTGCTTGGTGCCATCCTAGCTGCATGGGGTTGGTATTGGCTCTGATTGCTACTGTATATCAATTTATGTGCTATTTACTAGTTAATAGACAGCAGGCCGCCGCCTTGGCTGTGTACGCGCTCCTCGCCCTACCGCACAAGTAAAGCCCGATTCAAATTAAGGTCACCTTCTTCAGATTCAATATCTCCATATTCAAAGATTTGGCAGTTATGTGTTTACTATTTAGTTGTATTTATTTTGGGCTTGTTTTTGCATACTCGCACTGGTACGACGCCCATTGAGCGCCTCGCATTAATTGCTCATAGTGACTCATAGACGAGGAGGTGATCCCCGTGATTCCAAACACTATGAGTCATCAACCCCGTCATCCTGAGCCCTACTCTGAGGTGTAGCTCATTTCCTTTAGCTGTGCGTTATGGGTAGGTCGGGGCCCCGTCCGCATCATTTCTATTATTACTCATAGAGCTGCATTGTATATATTTATCTCCCTATGGTCGGGCTGAGCCTGGCCGTGTGAGGCCGCAGTGCTTTTGTTATAGTCAGTTTGAAGCATTTCGTTATGTTGGTCGTGGGTGGGGCCATAGGTTGATAGTAGTGGTGACCTTGTCTGTCACGTAGTATTCAAAGAATCTCTATGTTGAGTTTCAGATGACTAGACAAAGATGGTGGCCTGTTTGCCTCGCATAGGTTCTTGTTGTGAGTATGTTTCTAGTTAGCTGTTTCTGGCTGTGCATTAGTGTGGCTATAGGCCCAACGCCTAGAGTAATGTGTTTACAACATATATAGCCCTTGCTTCCGTAAATCCAGAGGCAGCCAGCTGTGCACCGCATGTGCTTAGGCTCGCCGCCACGTCTGTGTCCTACTAGGGCACTGAAAAGCTACCATACCCCCAAGGCTGGCGTGACAATTTGGGCCGGATAGCTCACAAGGGAGGTCCTCACAATATATTAATATGAACCTACGTTGGCGCGTAGTTCTCAGTAAGAAGCTGATTCCGACTCTAGCCCGCTCGGTGCTAGACTCTTCTCTCAAAACATGCATTTACATCGTGATATAAAGAAGCTCAACATAGTCTATTGATGAATCTCAAGATGAAATCATGCATAACTCAACATCGAATGAAACGAAGCTCAACATTGTCCTTTGACAAAGCTCAATAATGAAATAATGCATAGACTCCACATCATATGAAATGAAGCTCAACATTCTCCCTTGACAAAGCTCAATAATGACATACATCTCACTATGAACTTATGCACATGAGAAGCTTTTTAATTTGAAACATACCACAAGTTAATAATATAAAATTGGGAGACTTCATTCCAAAGAACGGGTGTTTATTTCTAATAATCATCACTTTAAATCAACAGGTGGGCATTTCCCAAAGCTTTAACATACTTTGAATATACTCCTCATTTGAAAACAATATCATAATCATGGGTAGCTTTAGAAACATGTTTTTCATCATCAAATCTCATCATCATATATTCATAATCATTCTCTTCTTTCATGAACTTCTCATCTAATGGAATTTAATTTCATAATTTAGAAAAACATAACTCGATTGAAAATAATTTAAAATTTGCCCAAGCTTCACAATTCATCAATATAAATATAATCTAATCATACCCATGTATAGAGATTGAAGAATTATGCAATTGGGTAAAAACCCCATTCTTGATCATAGGTAATTTTCATGTTTAAGAAATTGGGCTTGGGTGTGGAAGAAGACACCCACTCATAACCTTACATACCCGGGAGGGATGATTTTTACCACTTCTCTAATTGCCCAAGATGAGAATCCAATGGAAACCTTCAAACTTGCTCTAAATCCTCTCTTCAAACTCTCGTTTGCATGCATGGAATGAACAAGCGGAATAGGTCCCCCTTCACCCCCACCGAAACGAGCCTTAAACGATGTAGTATAGGCCCCTAGAACATAGGAATGAATGACGAAAAAGCCCTTACTAAAATCGTAGAGGTTTGTTAACTGTCAGTCCCCATGAGGGACCGAACGACTCATGACCAAGGCAAACGACTCGTGGCATGGAGTCATGGTGTCTACTGCCAATTCACTCAGGGAACCCCCAACAGGGACCCCAAGAATTGTGGTGGCTGACCACAATTCGTGGTCACCACATGTGACCCTCCACAGCTTCAAAACCTTAGTCACCCTCTAGACCCATGCCACGGATGACTTCCCAAGGCATGAAATCTGACCAAGACTCATGGCAATACTCGTGGTCTCATCCAAAACCTTGCCAGGCCCTGCTGGACCACGAGTCACCTCACAACTCGTGGTCACTCCTCAAGATCCACTTCACGGATCGTTCTGTGATTTGGTGCGAAATTTTAGTTTTTCACCACCTTGACTCCCGGGTCTGATCCTTGGGTTCTGGGGTATAACAATATCTCCCCCTTGGGAACATTCGTCCTCGAGTGTCAAAAACACACAGAAATTCAGAAACATGCAATCATCATATGCAAACACTGATCATTTAATCCAAAAACTAACAAAATGACTACCTCCAAAAAGAACTACATAGTTGAACTGAATTCAGACATCACATACATTTATCATAACATAACTCCAACTTGCGCACGTGAACTGAACATGGAACTGATTAGAGAATTAGGGCAAAAAACTGATACCTCAAACTGAAACTGATCCGGTAGGGAACAGGTGGGGGTATTTAGCCATCATAACTGCTTTGGCTTCCCACGTAGCTCCCTCAACATGCTGATTTCTCCATAACACTTTCACTGAAGCTACTTCGTTGTTCCTCAGTCTCCGAACATGACGATTCAAGATTGCAACTGGACTTTCCTCATAATTGAGGCTATCTCCCAAACAAACGCTTTCCACCGGGACAACTAAAGGTGGATCACCCAAGGACTTTTTCAAGAGCAATACATGAAAGACGGGATGAACTAAAGATAACTTTGACAGAAAGTCCAACTCATACGCTACCTTACCAACTCTTTTCATAACCCAGTAGGGACCAACATAGCAGGGACTGAGTTTTTCTTTCTTCCCAAACTGCATGACTCCCTTCATGGGAGATACCTTCAGAAATATGAAATTGTCTACCTCAAACTCCAACTCTCTCCTCCTCACATCAGCATATGACTAATGATGTCTCTGAGCGGTTTTCAACCTGTCCCTTATCAACTGAACCTTCACCATTGCCTCATGAACCGAATCAAGCCCTATCATACCTGCCTTACCAACCTCAAACCATCCAATGGCTGATCTATAACTCGGCCCATAAAGAGCCTCAAACGCTGCCATCTAGATAATTGAGTGATAACTGTTATTGTAAGAAAACTCGATCAAGGGCAAGTGATCATCCCAACTACCTTTATAGTCTATCACATAAGCTCTCAAAATATCCTCGAGGGTCTGGATTGTCGGCTTTGCCTGACCATATGTTTTCATATGGAATGCTATGCTGAGTTTAACCTAAGTCCCAAGCCCTTTTTGGAAAGACTGCCAAAACTGAGAGATAATTTGAGTACCTCGGTCTGAGATAATAGACAAGGGAACTCCATGTAATTTCACCAACTCCCGGATATACAGTTTGACATAATCATCTGCTGAATTTTATGGTTTTGACCAATAGAAAGTGTGTAGCCTTGGTCAACCTATCTACCACCACCCAAATAGAATCATAGTGTCGGCGAGTACGAGGTAGGCCTGTAATGAAATCCATATTAATACCTTCCCACTTCCAAGTGGGAATGCTAATATCCTAAAG
>JACEIK010001613.1:0-13016 GCA_018107945.1 Datura stramonium | reverse complement strand
ATAAGTCTTCTAAAATTCTTATGTTGGCTAAACCTCCTGAAGGTCCGTCGAGTCACTGAGTTGACATGTTTGTATATAATTTGACAGCTTTACGTGATATGTGTGCACATTTTCTAATTTTACATGGTATATGTGCTCACTTGTATTTATATGTTATGAAAGAGACCGATTACAACCACAGATTAAGCATTTGTCATTTAAATACTGCACGTGTTGAATTAACTCAGTATAAGCTTTATTAGTTCCATTAATGATTATGATTGAGAAACTTTTTTTTACCCCGGTATTGCACATCGGCTGGAGATGTTTTTATTTTACCCCGGTAGTGCACACCAGCTGGAGATGTTTTTATTTTACCTTGTATTGCACATCGGCTGGAGATATTTTTATTTTACCCCGATGTGGTACATCGGCTGGAGATCTTTTTATTTTACCCCGATGTGGTACATCGGCTAGAGATATTTTTATTTTACCCCAGTTTGGTACATTGGCTGGATGAATTTTATATATGGATTTACTGTTGGCTAGTCGCTGGCATTATAGTTATAGTTTCTTTCTTGTGCATTTCTTATTTGCATTTTCATCTTATTATAGAGTTATTATCAGGTTTCAGTTTCTAGCATTCCATGTTGTTACCATTCCTTATTCCTTGTTCAGTTATCTTCAGCTCAGTTATGTTATAGTAAGTTGATATCAATTACAGGTTGTAGAGTTCCAAGTTATATTTATCCTTTACATGTTTATGTGCTAAGTTAGTTATTACAGNTATCCTTTACATGTTTATGTGCTAAGTTAGTTATTACAGGATTGTTATCTTATGGTTACAGTTTCAGCCTTACATACCAGTACATTTCATTCGTACTAACATCCCCTTGCTTGGGGACCTACATTCGTGCCGAGTGTGCAGGTAGAGGTTAGGATGGCCATTTGAGTAGAAGTTCGTGAGATCAACAGATGGTTGGTATGATCCTTTCTTCCTGGAGCTAGGGCCTAGTTATTTTTGATTGAGTTTTGAGATACGATTATGGGTAGGTCGGAGCCTTGTTCCGACCATTAGTCAGTTTACTCTTTAGAGGCTTTGTGGACTTAGTGTTTACAATGGTATTCAGTTTGTGGCCTTGTCGGGTTTTTGTTGTTTAGTTTAGCTTACTCATAGCCTTGTTTGCATTTCAGTTGTTTACCCTATATTGTTGAGACATTATGGGTCCAGTTTGTGCTCCATTTGATTGTGACAGGTGGTCTTGACAGCCTAAGTGTTACAGTTACAAATGTCATATAGCTAGCTTTCTAGTCATTCAGGTATGGGGAGCCAGTCGCGCCCCCCCCCCAGTTATGGGGCGTGACAGGATACCACGACCTGTTGGTGGAAACAACGAGTCGTGGTGAGACTCGTTGTGAGGAAGTTCACAAATTTCTAAGGGGCAAGCAACGATCGACTCAACAATCCATTGGACCAAAGGACAAGTCGTCCTATCTAGCCGTGGTTTGATTCCAGAAGCAAGGCCTGGGAAGTGCAGATGATGAGCCATACCATGAGTCGTGGTAGCTTCCAACGACTTGTTTATACGCCCATTAGTTAACCTGTGTAGATTTTCGGGATAAATTCATTAAGGACATTTTTTACCTTTCCATGATACAAGGACCTAAATTACGTCATTTCATGTATTTTTCTGGGCATTTTAAGATAGGTTAAGTCCCTATTGCATATATCATTTCCATATATGCATACTAAGAGAATTCTAGAGAGATCAAGCATATAATCAAGCTTGTCCCTATCAATTCCTCCTTTGGCATTAAAGAACTTTAGAATCTGATCTTACCCAGGTATGTAGGGTTACGAATGAGTTATTTCATTAACACCCATGCTCATTCTCTATTGATTTATGAAAACCTACCAAAAATCTCATGGGATTTCAATTCTATTTTTTTTGATAATTTCTAATGATTTGCTAATGGGCTTTTATAATATATGATTTACATCATATTTTATGGATTTTGATTTGATTTTACAAATATTTGACATATAAAATTATTGATCTCGATTTCTATCAAATTTAGCCTAATTATACATGATCTATGAAGAATCGATATATGATCTACTATTCAAAATGATTATATTACAAACCCAACATGATTTATGACTTGAAATGTGAATTTATTCAATTACGCATCATGATTTGATGATTTTACAAGTTATATGTATGATCTACTAGTATGCATGAAACCTAAGATTCATGAATTATGTTTTGGCCGATTCATGGGCCTTATATCATGGCTAGTCATGTATGTACAAGGGTGTTTATGATTATCATGATTTAGCTAGCCTATGAATTCATGCATGCTATACTATGAGCGCTATATATTTTTTGGGAGTAGTATCGAACACTGAGTAGGTTTGAGGCCCAGAATCTGCCCCGGATCTCATAAACTACATGCCACCATACGTATGTTGGGACCTCCCTTGTGACTGTGCCTAGCCCAAATGGCCCTTTTTCATGTGATTACTCCCTTCATGGTTCTACCCTTGGCATGGTACGAACGACCTCCTGACTAGGTTTACAAGTCGGACTTCATGTGTGCTCATATGTGGTATGTTGATTAAGAGAATCTCCCACTGTTCCTCATGATTTATGCATATTTATGATTACGTATGTTAGCTCAAGAAATGTTCATTTTGGCTTTTCTCTTATGATCATGATTACGATTGTATTACGGATGCTTTGAAAACCTTTAGCCTTTTGATATGTTATGTTATGATACCTATTACATGAGCATGATTTCCTACTCTTATGATGTTTTATGAGCTTTTTTTCCATATTTTAAATGTCCATTTTACTTACCTTGCATACTCGGTACATTCCACGTACTAACCGCATACTTTCTATGTTGTATTGTCTTATGAAACAAGTTTCGAATCTCAGGCTCATCCTCATATTGAGATCATCCCATAGTGTACTTTCACCTTACTGGTGAGTCCTCATGTTCTGAGGGCTGTTCGACAAACATTTATTCTATATTATGTTTTAGTACTTGTCCGGGTTAGATAGGGGTGTTGTCTCATGAACCCATCGTATGTAGTAGAGGCTTTCAGACAGTGTGTAGTACTCAACTGGTGTATGTCTAAGTGATTCCGTTTGTTATGATATGTCATGATTATTCTTACGTTTCGCTATGCCTTGCAATTAGTCTTCCACTTATAATGAATGAAGTTAGATGTATGCTTATGCCATGGGTCGAATTGGAGCCTCTCGGGTTTCGTTGTCCCGTGTTACGATCTAGGTCTACCTTCGAGTCATGATAGAAGAAATCGATATGGAATTCGTCACAGGTTTGCCTCGCACTTGTCGGCAATATGACTCCATTTGGGTTGTGGTAGACAGGTTGACCAAGGCTGCTCATTTTCTAACATTCAAAACCACGAATTCGATGGAGGACTATTCCACTAGAGCTAGTTCGATTTCATGGAATGCCCTTGTCCATTATATCAAACAGACGAACTTAATTTACCTCTCAGTTTTGGAGGTCATTTCAAAAAGGACTTGGTACTCAAGTTAAGCTCAGCACAACATTTGACCCGTAAACGGATGGTCAAGCAGAACGGACAATTCAGACTCTTGAGGACATGTTGAGAGCAAGCTTGATTGACCGCAAGGGTAGTTGGGATGATCATTTGCCTCTTATCGAGTTTGCATACAATAACAACTATCATTCCGGCATTCAAATGGCGCCGTTTGAGGCTCTCTATGGGCGGAAGTAAGATCGCCCATTGGTTGGTTTGAGGTTGGTGAAGCGGCAATGATAGGACAAGATTCGGTTAATGAGGATATGAATAAGGTTCAGTTGATAAGGGATAGGTTGAAAATAGGTCAGAGTCACCAAAAGTCCTATGCCAATGCGAGAAGAAGAGAACATGAGTTTGAAGTTGATGATTGGGTATTTCTGAAGGTGTCTCCCATGAATGGAGTGATGAGGTTCAGAAAGAAGGGGAAACTTAGTCCCCTCTATGTCGGCCTATACCAGATAGTGAGACGTGTTGGCAAGGTGGCTTATGAACTGGAGTTTCCCTCAGAATTAGCTTTCGTGCATCCTGCTTTTCATGTGTCGCTCTTAAAAAAGTGTTTGGGTGATCCAGCTCTAGTCGTCCCAGTGGACAGTGTTTGTGTGAAAGACAGTCTCAGTTATGAGAAGGTTCTAGTGCAAATATTAGATCATTAAGTTTGAAGTCTAAGGAACAAGGAATTAGCTTCAGTGAAAGTTTTATGGAGGAATCGGCATGTTGAAGGAGCTATGTGGGAAGCCGAAGCAGAGATGATGGCTAGATACCTACACTTATTCTCTACTGGCTCAGTTCCAGCTTGAGGTACCAGTTTTTGCACTAAAACTCTATTGAGTTTTCATGTTCAGTTTACATGCCCAAGTTTCTTTTATGTATATGGATATATGTGTGATTCATGAAATTAGTTCAACTATGTAGTTTGAATCGGAGATACTCATTCCGTCAATTTTCAACCTAAATGATCAGTATTTGAATATGCTTATTGCATTTCTCTATTTTTCTGTATGTTTTCCAACATTCGAGGACGAATGTTCCCAAGAGGGAGACATTGTTATACCCCGAAAGCCCAAAGATTAGAGTCGGGAGTTTAAAATAGAGAAAAACTTGAAACTGGCATCAGGTATCAGGATGGGTCTTGAGATGACCTGTGAGGGCAGCCCACGAGTCAAGATGTGACTTGTGGTGAGGATCAGGAGTTGGGTATGCAATTTGAGGAGTGGAATCCCCACGGGCGGGACCATGAGTCGTGGTCAGTCACCACGAATCATGGGATGAGTCGTGGTCAACTGATGGAAGTTATTTTAAAATCACAGGCAGTGTACAGGACGAGTGGTGACCATGAGTCGTTTCCACCCAGTGACGAATCGTAAAGTCTTCCGTTGTGAGCCCGAGACGACTGCTAGATAGTATACTTGACGGATGATGCCACGAGTCGTGGCCAAGGGTGACAAGTCATTAGGTCCCTCGTGGGGACTAATTGGAAATTATTTTTCATGAATTTAGTAAGGACTTTTCCGTAATTCCTAAGATCCTAAGGCATAAACTACGTCGTTTTAAGTTATGAATGATGTCTTTTAAGAGGGTTAAGTTCATCTTGGGCCTTTTTCATTCTTGCATGCAAAGATAAAAGGTTAGAGGGGTGATCAAGCTTGTTCTTCTTCAAATTCTCTTCAATTCCTCTTGGGCAATACGGGAAGTGTAAGAATCAGCTATAATCAGGTATGTAGGGTTATGAATGGGTGAATTCTTTCACACCCATGCTAAATCCCTATCTAAATCATGAATTCCTATATCTAATTCATGGGGTTTTAACCCAATGCATGAGATTCCTAATTCCTCTACATGGGTATGATTTAAATATGTTTCTATTATTAGATTATGAATCATGGGCTAGTTTTATACTATTTTCAATTAAAAGCACATTTCAAGTTTTATGAATTTAAAATCCCATTGATGAGACATTCATGAAAGAAGAGATTTGTGATGAATGTATGATTATGATGAGATATTATGATGAAAAGAATGTTTTCGAGATACCCAGGCTTATAATCATGTTTTTGATGTGAATTGAGTATTTTCAAGCATGTGAAAGTATTGGGCAATGCCAACATGTTCAATAATGATCTATGATTTTTTGAAATAAGCTTACCACGTGGTTTTGGATCGAAAACTCCCAATTATCTTTCAGCTTGTGGTATGATTTGAGTTAAAGCTTCTCATATGCATAATTTCATATTTGAGATGTATTTGATTGTTGAGCTTCATCAATAGACGATGTTGAGCTTTGTTGAAAAATGATAGAGAGCATATACATGTTTTTTAGAGTAGTGTCTAGCACTGAGTAGGCTAAGGGTTGATCATTCTATGCCTCAGAACTATGCGCTGACATAGGTTTATTCTTATATATATTATTTCAGGACCTCCCGTGTGAGCTATCTCCTGCCCCGATTGGGCCACGAGCTTGATATCGATATCATGGTATCGTCCCTAGCCTTGGAAAGGCTTTGGACGGCTCTTCCTACTTGAGTGTGATAGTTGGGACCACACAAGCTCTATCGTGGTATATCAGTTAAAAGATGGGTCTCCCATTGTTCCTCATGATTTCAATTTTGTATGTTCATCATTCATGAGATTTATATATATATNATATATGCTTTAAAGAAGGTTTGACTCAATGTACAGTTTTACTCATGACTATCAGATTTCAGCTTTGAGTCAATCGATTCAGTTATGATGTTATGTTATGCTACGATGAGATCATAATTTCAGAAAAAATGCATGCAAGCCCTACTCTCAGATTCTTATTGTTTATGTTTTACATTATGCATGTTTTAAAATAACTTTACCTATTTAAGAATTTTTACTTACCTTGCATACTCGGTACATTCCACGTACTGACCACATACTCTATGCTATATCGTTTCATGATACAGGACCCGTCACTCGGACTCAGCCCCGTCAGTAGATAGTTCCATAGTTAGCACCCAACTTAGTCATGAGTACTCATCTTTCGAGGACCATGCTTATTCATATTTCTCCATGTATTTTAGTTTTTAGTTTATTCGAGTTAGTTGGGGGTTTGTCCTATCAACTCATCATGTTTAGAGGATTTTTAGACAAAAGGATGTATTCAGCTTCAGATTGTGTATTCTAATGTTTTAATTTATTTCAGAATTCCGCTAAGATTATTATGTTGATTCTTCTGCCTTACTAATTGAGTTAGATGTATGTTCATGCCATGTGTCGTCTTGGAGTCTCTCGGGGCTCCTTATCCCGTGTTGCGATCCGGGCCTCCGTATAGGTCGTGACACAACATCTTTTGAGGGCCCTTCTTATCAGTTATATTCGGTATTTTCAGTTTCAGACTTTAGTGAGTTAATTAGGGTCTTGTCCCATCAACTCGTCAGTAGTAGAGTCTTATCAAACATAGTATGTATTCAGCTTCAAACTTGTGTTATGTATTCAGTTACTCGATGTTTTCAGATTTTCAGACTTCCGCTATGTTATATGTTAGATTTCTGCATTTAAAATATTGATCTTAGATGTTACGTTCATGTTATGGGTTGACTTGGAGCCTCTCGGGGTTCTTTCTCCCGTGTCTCTATTCGTGCCTATGTTCGGGTTGTGACAAACTTGGTATTAGAGCATTAGGTTTTGAAGTGTCTTAGGATATCTGAAAGCCGCGTTAAGTAGAGTCTTTTTCATGGGTGTGAAGCGCGCCACACATATGATGGAGAGGCTACAAAATGTTTTAGTAAATGTTCCCTTCTTTCATGATCTACGTCGTGCGATGAAATATCTCTCTATCCTTCTAAATCATGTTATACGCATCTGCAGAATCATGCCTGTTTGCCGAGTTAGCGAAAGAAGGAATGAAAGTGAAAATGGCTATAAGAATGGCAATGGGGATGGGCACCAGCAGGCCCAACCATCCCCTGAAGATCATGTACCCGAGCAGGTTGCCTATATAGAGTTCAGGGTAGCCATATAGATGCTAGCTCAGGCTTTGACCACCTAGGTCAACTAACAAGAGGTAGCGCATGTCCCTAAGAATGGGAATGCAGCAGCAGCGAGAGTCAGAGATTTTATGAGGATGAACCCCCTGGAGTTCCTTGGATCAATGGTGGATGAGGATCAACATGAGTTTATTGATGAATTTCTGAAGATCACCTAAATCATGGGGGTGACTGGGGAGGAGTGCGCAGATCTAGCCTCGTATCAGTTGAAAGGGGTTGTGCACATCTGGTTCAAGCAATGGAAGGATAATAGGACAGTTGGAGCAGGCCCCATTGGTTGGGATGAATTCCATACCGCATTTCTGGATTGGCTCTTCCCTCCTGAGATGAGGGAGATTAAACTAGCTGAGTTTGTGAACCTAAGGCAGGGTGACATGACGGTACAGGAGTATTCTTTGGAGCTCACTCGCTTGTCCAAGTATGCACCAGTTATTGTGGCAGATGAGAGGGCTCAAGTGAGTCAGTTCGTGCATGGGATACCAGACTACTTGGTAAAAGATTGTCAAACCACGATGCTTCATTAGGACATTGACTTCCCCTAGATAGTTCTATATGCCCAGTTGATAGAGGCGATGCAGGTAAGTGAGAGGGAAAGAGAGGCCAAGAGGGCCAAGACCGATAGCATTGGATTCTCCCAGCAGAGTCCTGGTGGTGGGCACCATCAGCAGTCCCACCAGAGATCTTCGGCCCCCACGCCGTTAGCTATGGGTGTGCCATCCAGGTCTAGGCGTTACTAGAGGGGATGATCATTATGCTCTCGAGGTCATGGGAGCAGACCCACAGAGTTCAGTATTCCAGAGTGTGGTAGGTATGGCTGGAGACACACCGGTCAATGTTTAGTCGATTCAAGTGTGTGGGAAGCCCGTACATATGCTCAAAGATTATCCAGTAGCCAGACAGGGCCATGATAGTGGTCAAGGCGAGGCCACTAGCTCAGCATCCCCACCAGCACGCTCAGCTCAATAGGGTGCATCCACTAGTGCAGCTGGTGGTCAGCGCTAGAACAGGTTTTATGACCTAGCATCTCGTCAGGAGCAGAAGATCTCCCTAGATGTAGCAACTAGTATGTTACGAGTATTCAACCTTGATGTATATGCATTGCTAGATCCAGGGGCTACCTTATCTTTTATGAAGCCCTATGTTGCTAGTAGTTTTGGAGTCAGTCCTGAAATCCTATTAGAACCCTTTTCAGTCTCTACTCCAGTCGGTGATTCAGTTATAACTCGACGAGTATATAAAAATTTTCCTATCACAGTCCTTCAGAAAGTCACCTCAGCATATTTAGTATAGCTAGCCATGACATATTTTGATGTTATCTTCGACATGGATTTGTTACATGCATGTTTTGCCTTAGTAAATTGTAGAACCCGTGCAGTAGAGTACTGATTTCTAGGTAAGCCAGTCCTAGAGTTGAAGGGTTGTTTAGTTGTTCCTATAGGTCGCTTCATTTCCTACCTTAAGGCCAGAAAGATGATTTCTAAGGATTGTGTGTACCATCTAGTTAGGGTTAAGGATGCTACTTCTGAAACCCTAACTATCCAGTCAGTTCCTGTAGTGTGCGAATATCCAGAAGTGTATCCAAATGATTTACCAGGAATTCCTCCCGAGCGGGAGATTGATTTTTGTATTAAACTTCTTTTTTATATGCAGCCTATATATATTCCTCCTTAAAGAATTGCTCCAGCTGAGCTAAAGGAGTTGAAGGACCTTCTAGATAAGGGTTTCGTCATACCTAGCAAATCTCCATGGGGTACACCAGTGCTCTTTGCCCGAAAGAAGGATGGTTCCCTTCGGATGTGCATTGATTATCGGCAATTGAAGAAGGTTACCATCAAGAACAGGTATCCCCTCCCCAGGATTGATGATTTGTTTGACCAGCTTCAGGGTTCTAAGTGTTTCTCAATGATAGACCTCAAATTCAGATATCATCATCTCAGGGTTCGGGAGAGTGACATTTCAAAGACAGCCTTCAGGACTCGGTATGGTCACTATGAGTTTGTAGTTATGTTTTTTTGGACTAACAAATTCCCCTGCAACCTTTATGGATTTGATGAACAGGGTGTTCAAGCCATATTTGGATATGTTTGTGACTGTGTTCATAGATGATATTCTCATATACTCTCAGAGTAAGGAGGAGCATGCCACTCATTTGAGGGTGGTGCTATAGACTCTTAAGGATCGTCAGTTGTATGCTAAGTTTAACAAGTGTGAGTTTTGGTTAAACTCAGTGGCATTTTTGGGTCACGTGGTGTCAAGTGAGAGTGTGCAGGTGGACTCTCAGAAGAGAGAGGCTGTGAAGAATTGGCCTAGACTAGTGAGTTCTTCGAATAAGGAGTTTCTTGGGTTTAGCTAGCTACTATTAGAAGTTCATTGAAGTGTTTTCATCCATTGAAGCACTGTTGACTAAGATGACCCAGAAGAAAGTGAAGTTTCAATGGTCGGAGGGTTATGAGAAGAGCTTCAAGAGTTGAAGACTCGACTCACCGCATCATAAATATTGACTCTACCAGAAGGTACCGATAGGTTTGTGGTATATTGTGACGCTTCGAGCATCAGCCTTGGTTGTGTATTAATGTAGCACGGTAAAGTAATAGCTATGCTTCCAAGCAGCTGAAGGTCCATGAAAATAACTATCCGACTCATGACCTCGATTTGGCAGCTGTAGTATTTGCCTTGAAGATTTGGATACACTATCTATTTGGGGTCCATTTGGATGTGTTTACGGACCATAAAAGCCTATAATATGTGTTCACCCAAAAGGATCTAAATCTACGTAAGAAGAGGTGGTTGGATCTTTTGAAAGATTATGATATGAGTGTTCTTTATCATCTGAGCAAGGATAATGTGGTGGTATACGCTCTTAATAGGCTTTCTATGTAGAGCGTGACCCATGTAGATGAGGAGAGCAAAGAGTTAGTGAAGGATGTGCATCGGCTTGCATGACTAGGAGTTCATCTTGTCGATTCGATGGATTGTGGTGTTATTGTTCAGAATAGGTCAGAATCTTCCTTGGTGACCGAGGTCAGAGATAGAAAAGACGAGGATCCTATTTTAGTAAAGTTGAAGGAAGTGATTCAAAATCAGAAGGTGGAGGTCTTCTCCCAAGGGGGAGATGGTGTGCTATGATATCATGGTCATTTGTGTGTACTGGAAGTTGAGAACTTGAGGGAGTGGATGTTGCATGAGGCTCATGATTCCAGATATTCTATACATCCAGGTGCCACCAAGATGTACCATTACCTACGGGAAGTCTATTGTGGAATGGCATGAAGAACGACATAGCAGAGTTTCTGGCTAAGTGTCCGAATTGTCAACAGGTGAAGGTCGAGCATCAAAGACCTGGACGTGTTCTTCAATACATTAGTATCCCTACTTGGAAGTGGGAGGAAATAAATATGGACTTTATTATGGGGTTGCCTCGTACTCGTCGACAGTATGACTCTATTTGGGTTATTGTAGATAGATTGACTAAAGTCGCTCATTTCCTACAGGTCATAACTACTGATTTAGAGGAGGATTATGCTAAGTTGTACATTCGAGAGTTAGTTTGGTTGCATGGAGTGCCCTTTTCCATCATATTAGATCGATATACTCAATTTACCTTCTAGTTTTGAAGATCGTCTTAGAAAGGACTTGGTACTCAAGTCAAGCTTAGCATAATGTTCCACCAGTAAACTAATGGTTAGGCTGAAGGGACCATTCAGACTCTTGAGGATATGTTGAGAGCGTGCCTGATTAATTTCAATGGTAGTTGGGATGATCATTTGCCTCTCATTGAGTTTTCATATAACAATAGTTTTTGTTCCAGTATTTAGATGGCTCCATTTGATGCTCTCTATGGGCGGGACTGTAGATCGTCTATTGGTTGGTTTGAAGTCGATGAAGTTGCATTGACAGGACCATATTTAGTCCATGAGGCTATGGAGAAAGTTCAACTTATAAAGGAAAGGTTGAAAATAGCTCAGAGTCGCCAAAAATCTTGTGCGAACGTGAGAAGGAGAGAGATTGAGTTTGAAGTTGATGATTGGGTGTTTTTGAAGGTACCTCCCATGAAGGGAGTGATGAGATTGGGAAATAATGGGACACTCAGTCCCCGTTATGCTTGTCCATATCGAATTGTGAGACGAGCTGGCAAGGTAGCATATGAGTTGGAATTTCCCTCAAAATTGGGTTCGGTGCATCTGGTGTTTCTTGTGTCCCTTTTAAAGAAGTGCATGGGTGATCCAACGTTGGTTGTTCCGATGGAGAGTGTGGGTGTGAAGGATAACCTCATCAATGAAGAGGTTTTGGTGGAAATACTTCATCGTCAAGTCCGAAAGCTAAGAAACAAGGAGGTAGCTATAGTAAAGGTTTTATGGAGGAATAAGCATGTTGAGAGAGCTACATGGGAAGCCGAAGTAGATATCATGGATAAATACCCGTATCTATTCCCTCCCAGCTAAGTTTCAGCGTGAGGTATCAGTTTCCTCTCTAGCACTCTATCCAGTTTCATGTTCAGATCATGTGCCCCAGTTTCTTTCATGTCAATGTATGTCTGTATGATTCATGAATTTAGTTCACTCATGAGATTCAGTCTGGAGTCAATCACTCTACCAGTTTCCAGCATTAAATGTTTAGTATTTGGTATGACATTTTCATTTCTCATCTTTTCATTATGGTTACCCACATTTGAGTATGAATATTCCCTATAGGGAGATATTGTAATACACCGAAAACCTTAAGATCAAATCGGAGGGTTGAAACTGAGAAAATAGAATTTTCTACACCAGGTAATAGGACGTGTCGTCTAGTGATCCGTGAGGTGCACCACGAGTCGTTAGGTAACTCATGGGAAGGAGGAAAACTTGGTTGGATTTATTGGTTTGGGGGTTGACCACGGGTGAGGCTATGAGTCATGGTTAGCACCACGAGTCATTATATTAGCCCTGGTTAGGAGTTTGACTCGAAGGTTGAAGGTTTTTACAGTGCTCCTAATGGCTAGTCACAACGAGTCGTGGTGTCCCTCGTGATTACCAGGGATGATGTGTTTGCAGTGCTGACGATGAAAGGCAGATCACGAGCCATGGTCCTTGACAACAAATCGTCCAGTCCCTCATTGGGATTTGCAATGTGTATTTTCCGGCAAATTTATTAAGGGATTTTCTGTAATTCCTAAGTTTATAAGACCTAAACTACGTTATTTTAAGCTAAGATAGGTGTGTTTTATGAGGGGTTAACTCATTCTAAGCCTATTCCCTTCCATGCATGCAAGCCTAGTAGTTTCTAAGGGTGATGAAGCTTAGAATTCATCAAGTTTTTCCCCAAATTCCTTTGGACTCTCAAGAGGGTTGTGAAATCAGATTCCCCCAGGTATGTAGGGTTATGAATGGGTGTATCCATCCACTCCCATGCCCAATCCCTCTTCAATTTCATGTGATTTCTAAGTTGATGAATCTATGGGGTTT
>JACEIK010001612.1:254336-267438 GCA_018107945.1 Datura stramonium | reverse complement strand
TTGAAGAACCCTAAGTGAGAGCTTGAAGAACTTGAAGAAAATGGCTTGAAACCCTTCCTACTCCCTTCTCCAACACTTGAAATTGTTAAAATGAACTTAACATGAGTTTTCATCCCTAAAAGACCCTGTTCCGGCCTCAAAACGACGTGGTTTAAGGCCCAAAAGCGTAGGAAAGTCGAAATTTCCCTTACTGAAATTTTCCTGAAAAGCAGTTTTGGCCCCGACCACGAGTCGTACCATCAAGTCACGACTCGTGGTTACCTCTCGTGGTCACTTCACCCCTTTTTCCCAACTTTCTGAATTTGGCCACGACTCGTACCACCATCCTACGGGTCGTACTGTCAACCATGGTACCATCTACAAAAACCAATATGACTTAACCACAACTCCTCACCACGACTCGTTGCTACATCCTACGAGTCGTACTATGACCCATGACGAGTCACTCTTGGCACCACTGAGATATTCATCACGACTCCTAACCACGAGTCGTACCTTCTCACCATGGTTAGTAGGACTACCCGTGACAAAACATTAGGCTCCCGATTTCATCACGACTCGAGTCACGAGTCGTAGGTCCTCACCACGACTCGTACCCCGAGTCATACTGGTGCAAGTTCTAGGTTTTTCTGCAGTTTTCAACTTCAACTCCTGCGTCTATACGTAGGCCCTTCCAGGGTGTTACAATATCTCCCCCTTGGAACATTCATCCTCAAATGTAGGGTAACAAGAAGAAAACAGAAACATACAATCACTATATATAGATTCTAATCATTGACTTTCAAGCCGAAAACTGACGGAATGACTACCCCCGAAAAGAATTGCATAGCTGGTCTGAATTCGGATACTACATACATTCATCATATCATAAAACAAACTTATACACATGAATAGAACATGAAAACTGAATAGAGGTTTAGAGCAAAAATTGATACCTCAAACTGAAGTTGAGCCGGTAGAGAACAAATGGGGGTATTTAGCCATCATATCCGCTTCAGCCTCCCACGTGGCTCCCTCGATATGTTGATTCCTCCATAACACCTTTACTAAGGCTACTTCCTTGTTCCTCAGTCTTCGAACCTGACGATCCAAGATTTCAACAGGAGTTTCCTCATAACTGAGACTATACTTCACACAAACACTTTCCACCGGAACCACTAAGGCTGGGTCTCCCAAGCACTTTTTCAAGAGCGACACGTGAAATACAGGGTGAACTGAAGCCAACTCTGAGGGTAAATCTATCTCATAGGCTACTTTACCCACTCGTCTCACAATCCGATATGGGCCAACATAGCGGGGGCTGAGTTTTCCTTTCTTTCCAAATCTCATCACTCTCTTCATGGGAGATACCTTCAGAAACACCCAATCATCGACCTCGAACTCAAGCTACCTTCTCCTCACATTTTCATAAGACTTTTGGCGACTTTGAGCCATTTTCAACCTTCCCCTTATCAACTGAACTTTCTCCATGGCCTCATGGACTGAATCGGGTACCACTAACGTAGCCTCACCGACTTCAAACCACCCAATGGGCGACCTACACTATCGCCCGTAAAGAGCCTCGAACGGTGCCATTTGTATGCTGGAGTGATAGATATTGTTGTACGCGAACTCAACAAGAGGCAAATGATCGTCCCAACTACCCTTGAAGTGGATAGTACAAGCTCTCAACATGTCCTCGAGAGTCTAGATAGTCTGCTCCGCCTGACCATTTGTTTGCGGATGGAATGCCTTGCTAAGATTGACCTAGGTGCCAAGTCCCTTTTGAAAAGATCTCCAGAACTGAGAGGTGAACTGGGTACCTCTATCTGATATAATGGACAAGGGCACTCCATGCAACCTAAAAAACTCTTGGATGTATAACTTTGCATAATCTTCTTCTGAATTTGTGGTTTTGACCAGTAGGAAATGAACAGCCTTGGTCAACCTGTCCACCACTACCCAAATGGAGTCATACTATCTACCGGTGAATGGAAAACCTGTTATAAAGTCCATGTTGATCTCTTCCCTCTTCCAAGTAGGAATGCTGATGTCTGAAGTACACCCCCCGAACTCTCATGCTTGACTTTCACCTGTTGGCAATTCGGGCACTTGGCTACAAATTCTGTAATATCCCTCTTCATTTCATTCCACCGGTAGATTTACCGCAAGGCATGATACATTTTGGTGGCACCTGGATGGGTAGAATATCTGGACCCGTGAGCCTCATGCAACATCCTACTCCTCAAATCCCCCACGTTTGGAACACATAAGTGACCCTGGTACCCAAGCACACCATCTCCCCCTTTGGAGAATGTAATTCCCCGGAAGCTTAAAATCAATATCCGGGACTTAATTCAGAAAATCTGTAAAACTGTAGAAAAGTTGCAGAACGACCAACCAGACGGGTCATTAAGTGACCCAATGACTCGTTAGGTCAACCGTGAGAAGGATGTCAGGGATATGTTTCCGTGTTCCTAACGGACGACCCCACGAGTCATTATCAGTCCCCACGACTCGTTAAGTCATATGTTGCCAAGCCGGAGTTTAGAAATTTGAGGAATTTATTGTGTACTTGACGGAAGGTCACCACGAGTCGTCATCACCAGTAACGACTCATCAGGTCCTTTGTTTCCAGTCCCTTCTAATGTTCATACCAGTGTACCTAACGGACGACATGACAAGTCATTCCCAGTCAAGAAGACTTGGCATATGCTTGTCAGGAGTCGATAGAATTTTTCCAGTGAACTTGACGGGAGGACCCAACGACTCGTTAGACCTGCTAACGAGTCGTTAGGTCACCCGTTAGGGATGCCTGACAGTTTTTTCCAGTGAATCTCTAAGGGCTATTTAGTAATTTCCTATCCTCCAAAGCATTAAACCACGTCGTTTAAGCATGAATTTCAAACTTTTTAGTGGGGAAAAATACTTCCTGCACCCATTCTCACGCTAATCCTCAAAAGAACATCGTATAACTCTCTCTCAGAGTATTTCAGAGCAAGGGCTAGGGCTGAACGTTTCTCTTTGATTTTCAGGAAAATTCTCCAGGTCTTTTTTCCAAGGTATGTGGGGTTTTAGCAAGGGGATTGTTCTTCCCTTGTGTCCGCGAAGTCCTCCTCAATTTCTTCTATCAGTTTTAAGCCTTGTGTTTTTCGAGTATGAGAAGTATTCATGGTTATTTTCGTAAATTTCCATCAGAACGGTGTTTATACTTATTTCTAACGTAATCTTCATCAGTTCCTTGTCAAATTTTCAGTATTATTACAAAAGTGAATTTGAGCCCTAAATTTCGAGGAAGAGTTTTTACTTGTTAAATTCCCTTTAGTGAACGAGGAATGCTTTGGGTTGAATTCTTAGAATTTTCTTTCTATTCGTATGTGTTGGGGAAATATCCCATGAATGAGAATGACTTTTGCACTATTGAAGGAAACTCTCAAATTCATGAAATTGTCCTTATAGTATGAATTTATCCGTGTTGTCAGCATGAATGATCTCTCTATTAGCTGCTTAGAAAATCAGTTAGTTAGAATACAGAACTCTATCAGTCTAGTCTCAGTCAGAACCATATTAGTCTAGCTTCAGTCAGATTTTAGCAACCTCGGTGTTGTCAAAAAATATGTCAACTGATCAGTTTGGCTCTAGTTTATTTTTTTTGAGGTGTCAGTGGTGCCTCCCAGTTTTCAGACTCAGATTCAGATTTCAGATATTTGGTCTATTAGGCGGTCATGACATTCAGTTATAGCTCTGACCGGCCCCAGGACCCCAGTTCAGTTATTAGTTGTTCTTAAACGGTTACAACGATTCTAGATAAGCAGCTCTGACCGGTGTTAGAATCCAGTTTTAGAATCTGATCCGATAAGACTCTCAGGGTACATGCAGTTATTCATCCCTAACTAGTCTTGGACCCCGGTTTCGAGCTATCAGCTTAGTAGTTCAGATTAGGTGTTCCATTAGGACTAGAACTTAGCATCGAGCAGGCCGAGGTTCCAGTGCACCCAGGTTCCTAGAACTACGTTGCCAGCGTAGGTTTTCAGTATTATTTGGCCTGATTGGCCCTAGATATTTTGTGATCACCCAATTCATGCCTTTATACCCTGGTAAGGTATATTGGGTCCTACCGGTGGGGTGTATACATCGGACTCCACGTCTAGCTCACGTGGTTAAATGTCGGTTATAGACTCTCCCACTAGTCAGCCCAGTCCAGTATCAAAATAAGCAGCTCAGTTCAGTACCGTATTTCAGATTCGGTGATTCAGGCTTAGGACATATCCATGACCGTCAGACAGGGTCGTATTGACCATTTCAGATTATATCAGTAGTTCAACTCAGTACTTGTTGGTCATTGCATGTCATTTCAGTTTAGTCTTTATATTTTATATGTATCTCCCACTTACTCAGTAAATTCAAAGTACTGACGCATGCTTTTCATGTTGTATCATTTCATGATACAGCTGCAGGTTCTCAGGTTCAGCACAGATAGTTACTCTAGTTTCAGAGCATTCCGCTTCAGCAGATCAAAGTGTAAGTCCTCCTCATTCGAGGGCTTGTTTATTTATTTCATTTGGTTCTGTTTAGACTTAGAGTTAGCTGGGAGTTTGTCCCAGTAACTCCTCAGTTAGATGGCTTTCAGATAAATATGGCTTTCAGTTTATTCAGTGTATTTAAATATTTGAATCTTTACTTTCACAGTTCTTCTTAAATACTTTACTTTATTATTTTTAAGTTCCATTGTGCATGTTTACCCAGAATGTTAGTGTATGATAGACTAGGGGTTGACTTGGGGTCACTTGTGGCTTCAAGTACCATGTTACGTCCAGGGTGTAGGCTCGGGGCTTCACAAACTTGGTATCAGAGCACTAGGTTTAGAGTATACTCGGAAAGTCTGAAAGCCACATCGAGTAGAGTCCTTTTCATGGGTATGAAGCGTGCCACACTTATGATGAGAAGGCTACGGGATGTTATTAGGAAAATTCCCTTTTGTTCATGTTCTTTATCGTGCATTAAATCAAATTCCAAAGACGTCTTTCTAAAGCGTGTCCTTTTTCCTTTCAGTGAATAATGCCTCCTCGATGTGGAAATGGATGGAGAGGCGGAAACGCCAACAGACCCACTCCACCAACTCCGACAGTTCCTCAGGACGACTCTGTGGCTATCACCGAATTCAAGGCGCCCATTCAGTTGCTTGCTCAGACCATCACCCATCAAATGAACCAGTAGGTGGGTCCAGTAGCCACAAATGGGTCTGCAGCTGCTGCCCGGGTGCGGGATTTCACCCAAATGAACCCTCTGAATTTTCACAAAACAAAGGTGGGAGAGGACCCACAAGGCTTTGTAGATGAGGTCAGAAAGATCACCCGGATCATGGGTGTCAGCTCCTCTGAGAGTGCTGACCTAGCTGCCTACCAGCTAAAAGGGGTATCCCAGGTTTGGTACGAGCAGTGGAAGGAAGGGCGATCAGCAGAAGAAGGACCGGTTGAGTGGGAGGAGTTTCATACAACTTTTCTGGATAGGTTCTTTCCCCCGGAGCTGAGGGAGGCTAAGATGGAAGACTTCATGAACCTACGGCAGGGCAACCGGACAGTGAAGGAGTATGCTCTGGAGTTTGCTAGACTATCAAAGTATGCTCTAGAGATGGTGGCTGAGTCGAGGGCTCGCATGCTGAAGTTCGTTAATAGAGTGTCTAATCTGGTCCTCAAGGAGTGAAGGACTGCAATGCTGATCAAAGACATGGATTTGTCCAGCATAATTGTTTACGCTCAATAAATTGAGGTTGAGAAGTTGAAAGATATGGAGCGTAGGAACAAGCGAGCAAGAAATGGTCATACAGATTTTGGCCACCAGAGGTCTGGCGGTGGTAGCCGCCCACAGCAGCAACAGCAGAGGGCCCCAGCACCTTGCTTAGCCAGTGTACCAACCTTTCAGTCCCACCAAGATCGGAGGGGTGGGTCATCTAGCACTGAGTCTCACGCCCACAATTCAAGAAACAAGTATCCAGCTCGTCCCAAGTGTGGTAGGAATTACCCAGGAGAATGCCTTCAGGGACGATAGGGCTGCTTTGGGTGTGGACAGCTTGGACACGGGCTTAGGGAGTGCCCATCAACAGTGCGAGGGAGATCACAATCCACTACCTCATCAGTTCCAGCAGGCCGACCAGCTCAGCAAGCCAACCTATCAGGTACAGATGGTAGTCAACGCCAGAATTGTTTTTATGTTCGCTCTTCTCATCAGGATCAGAAAAGCTCACCTGACATAGTTACTGGTATGTTACATCTCTTTCACCTAGATGTGTATTCCCTCCTAGATACAGGAGCTACTCTTTCGTTTGTAACTCCATATGTAGCAGTCCAGTTCAGTATCAGACCAGAGGTCCTATCAGAATCCTTTTCAGTCTCCACCCCAGTTGGCGAGTCAGTTAGAGCCTGTCGGGTGTATAGAAACTACATAGTCTCAGTCTTGAATAAAATCATCCCAGCTGATCTTGTAGAGCTATACATGGTCGACTTCGACCTTATTCTAGGCATGGATTGGTTACATTCCTGCTATGCCTCAGTTGACTGCAGGACTAGGGTTGTCAAATTTCAGTTTCCTAATGAGCCCGTGATAGAATGGTCGGGCAGCAGTTCAGCACCTAAGGATAGGTTTATTCCCCTCCTTAAGGCCCAGAAACTCATTTCCAAAGGATGTTTATACCATCTGGTTCGGGTCAAAGATTTCAACATTGAGAAACCAACCATTCAGTCAATTTTAGTTGTCAGCGAGTTCCTAGATGTATTTCCTGAAGATCTTCCTGGAGTTCCCCCTGAGTGGGAAATAGACTTCGGGATAAATCTCCTTCCATGTACTTAGCCCATCTCCATCCCTCCTTATAGAATGGCTCTAGCTGAGCTTAAGGAGTTGAAGGAGCAGCTAAAAGATATTCTTGATAAGGGTTTCATCAGACCTATCATCTCTCCCTGGGGTGCTCCAGTGCTATTTGTGCGTAAGAAAGACGGTACCCTCAAAATGTGCATACATTACCGTCAGCTGAACAAAGTCATAATCAAGAATAGATATCCCTTACCCAAAATAGATGACATATTCGATCAGCTTTAGGGAGCCAGTTGTTTCTCCAAGATCGATCTCAGGTCAGGATACCATTAGTTAAGGGTAAGAGATTGTGACATACCGAAGACAGCATTCAGAACTCGGTATGGTCACTACGAGTTTATGGTGATATCCTTTGGGTTAACAAACGCCCCAGCAGCCTTCATGGATTTGATGAACAGGGTTTTCAAGCCATACCTAGATATGTTCGTCATCGTATTTATCGACGACATTCTAGTGTACTCCAGAAATGAGGAAGACATGTTAATCACCTAAGGTTAGCATTGCAGACTCTGGGGGATCACCAATTATTCACCAAGTTCAGTAAGAGTGAATTCTGGTTAAAGTCTGTGACCTTCTTGGGTCATGTGGTTTCAGGGGAAGGGATACAAGTAGATCCTCATAAAATAGCAGCAGTGAAGGATTGGCCTAGACCTACCTCTCCAACAGAAATCAGGAGTTTTCTGGGCTTAGCGGGTTATTACCGACGGTTTGTGGAAGGTTTCTCCTCCATAGCATCTCCTCTGACCAAGCTAACCCAGAAGAAGGTAAAATTCCAGTGGTTAGATGAATGTGAGAAGAGTTTTCAAGAGTTAAAGACTCGAGTCACTACCGCTCCAGTTTTGACCTTGCCAGAAGGAACAGATGGGTTTGTAGTATATTGTGACGCCTCCAGAGTTGGACTTGGTTGCGTTTTAATGCAACGGGGCAAAGTGATAGCCTATGCCTCTAGGCAACTCAAAGTTCACGAGAAGAATTATCCAACTCATGACTTGGAGTTGGCAGCGGTGGTATTCGCACTAAAAATATGGAGACACTACTTGTACGGAGCTCATGTGGATGTGTTTACAGATCACAAGAGTCTTCAGTACGTGTTCAACCAGAAAGACCTAAACCTCCAACAAAGAAGGTGGTTAGAGCTCCTGAAAGATTATGACATGAGTGTGTTGTATCACCCAGGCAAGGCCAATGTGGTGGTTGACGCCCTAAGCAGGCAATCTATGGGAAGTGTAGCTCACCTTGAGGGAGGAGAAAGGGAGTTAGCAAAGGATGTTCACAGACTAGACCAGCTAGGGGTGCAGCTAGTAGACTCAGTCGAAGGTGGAGCAGTAGTACAAAGCGGGTCAAATTCATCTTTGGTAGTTGAAGTTAAGTCCAAACAAGATGAAGATCCAGTTCTACATAAACTCAAGGAAGCGGTTCTCAGAAAAGAAGTTGAGGCTTTCTCCCAAGGGGGAGATGGAGTGCTCCATTACTAGGGAAGGTTGTGTGTATCAGATATCGGTGAGTTGAGACAGCATATTTTAGCTGAGGCACACAGCTCAAGGTATTCCATTCACCCTGGTGCTACTAAATATACCGCGACTTGAGGGAAATTTACTGGTGGAACGGCATGAAAAAAGACATTGCTGAACTTGTAGCCAAGTGCCTGAACAGCCAGCAGGTCAAGGTAGAACACTAGAGACCAGGAGGTATGACCCAGGATATCAGTATACCCACATGGAAGTGGGAAGAAATAAACATGGACTTCATTGAGGGTCTACCTCGGACTCGTCAGCAACATGACTCTATCTGGGTGGTAGTAGACCGGATGACTAAGTCAGCACATTTCCTCCCAGTCAAAACCACACATTCAACTGAGGATTATGCTAAACTTATATTCGAGAGCTGGTTAGACATCATGGGGTGCCATTGGCTATTATTTCAAATAGGGGTACCCAATTCACCTCCCAATTCTGGAAGTCTTTTCAAAAGGGACTTGGCACTCAGGTCAAGCCCAGTACAGCTTTTCACCTACAGACAGATGGGAAAGATGAGCAGACTATTCAAACTCTAGAGGATATTCTAAGAGGGTGTGCAATCGATTTTAAGGGTAATTGTGATGACCATCTGCCTCTTATCGAATTTGCGTACAACAACAGCTACCATTCCAGCATTCAAATGGCCCCGTTTGAGGCATTGTATGGTAGGAGGTGTAGATCTCCTATAGGATGGTTTAAAGTCGGTGAAGCTACTTTGATAGGGCCAGACTTAGTTCATGAGGCGATGCAGAAAGTTTAGCTCATTCTAGAGAGGTTAAAAACAGCTCAGAGCCACCAGAAATCTTATGCCGATGTGCGGAGAAGAGAGTTGGAGTTTGCAGTTGATGATTGGGTGTACTTGAAAATTTCACCCATGAAAGGGGTGATGAGGTTTTGAAAGAAGGGAAAACTCAGTCCAAGGTATGTGGGACCTTATAGAATTATAAGTCGTATTGGAAACTTAGCCTATGAGCTGGAGTTACCTTCAAAACTAGCAGTTGTACATCCAGTTTTCCATGTATCACTTTTGAAAAAGTGTATCAAAGATCCACCTCTGTGGTGCCATTGGATAATGTGGCAGTCAAGGATAGCCTCACCTATGAGGAGGTACCAGTCTAAATCCTAGACTGACAGGTTCGTAGATTGAGGAATAAGGAAATAGCTTCAATCAAGGTTTTATGGAGGAATCAGCAAGTTGAAGGAGCTATGTGGGAGGCTGAAGCAGATATGAGGGACAAATACTCACACTTGTTCTCTACCAACTATGTTGCAGTTTGATATGTGAATTTTTTTTAAGACCTGAACTAGTTGTTGAATTCAGTTCATGTAACTAAATTTTCTTTCTGACTTTGGTTATATTTATGAAAAGCAAAATTCATTTCAGTTATATTCTCTGAAATGGAGGTAGTCATTTCGGTCGTTTTGAAGTTAAATGAGCAGTATTTAAATGCTTTGACTGTTATTTTTCTGGCTAATATGAGTTTTCTAACATTCAAGGAAGAATGTTTCCAAGGGGGAGATATTGTAATGCCCCGGAAGCTTAAAATCAATATCCGAGAGTTAATTCAAAAAATTTGGAAAACTGCAGAAAAGTTGGAGAACGACCAACCTGACGGATCGTTAAGTGACCCAACAGCTCATCAGGTCAACCTGAGAAGGATGCTAGGGATATGTTTCAGTGTTCCTAACGGATGACCCCAAGAGTCGTTATCAATCCCCACGACTCATTAAGTCGTCCATTGCCAAGCCAGAGTTCAGAAATTTGAGGAATTTACAATGTACTTGATGGAAGGTCACCACGAGTCGTCATCAGCAGTAATGACTCCTCAGGTCCTTCACTTCCAGTCCCTTCTAATGTTCATACCAGTGTACCTGACAGACGACACGACGAGTCATTCCCAATCAAGACGACTCATCATGTGCTCATCAGGAGTCCATAGAATTTTTCCAGTGAACTTGACGAGAGGACCCAACGACTCATTGGACCTGGTAACGAGTCGTTAGGTCACCCGTTAGGGACACCTGACAGTTTTTTCCAGCGAATCTCTAAGGGCTATTTAGTAATTTCCTATCCTCCCAAGCATTAAACCACGTCGTTTAAGCATGAATTTCAGACGTTTTAGTGGGGAAAAATAGTTCCTTCACTCATTCTCACACTAATCCTCAGAAGAACATCGTAGAATTCTCTCTCAGAGTATTTTAGAGCAAGGGCTAGGGCTGAACTTTTCTCTTCGATTTTCAAGCAGATTCTCCAAGTCTTTTTTTGCCAGATATGTGGGGTTTTAGCAAGGGGATTGTTCTTCCCTTGTGTCCCCAAAGTCCTCCTCAATTTCTTCTATCAGTTTTAAGCCTTGCGTTTTTCAAGTATGAGAAGTATTCATGGTTATTTTCGTAAAGTTCCATTAGAACGGTGTTTATACTTATTTCTAACATAATCTTCATCAGTTCCTTGTCAAATTTTCAGTATTATTACAAAAGTGAATTTGAGCTCTAAATTTTGAGTAAGAGTTTTTACTTGTTAAATTCCCTTTAGTGAACGAGGAATGCTTTGGGTTGAATTCTTAGAATTTTCTTGCTATTCGTATGTGTTGGGGAAATATCCCATGAATGAGAATGACTTTTGCACTGTTGAAGGAAACTCCCAAATTCATGAAATTGCCTTATAGTATGAATTTATCCGTGTTTTCAGCATGAATGATCTCTCTATTAGCTGCTTAGAAATTCAGTTAGTTAGGATACAAAACTCTATCAGTCTAGTCTCAATCAGAACCATATTAGTTTACCTTCAGTCAGATTTTAGCAACCTCAGTGTTGTCGAAAAATATGTCAACTAATCAGTTTGGCTCCAGTGTTTTTTTTTTTGAGGTGCCAGTGGTGCCTCCCAGTTTTCAGACTCAGATTCAGATTTCAGATATTTGGTCCATTAGGCAGTCATGACATTCAGTTATAGCTCTGACCGGCCCCAGGACCCCAGTACAGTTATTAGTTGTTCTTAGACGGTTACGACGCTTCTAGATAAGTAGCTCTGATCGGTCTTAGAATCCAGTTTCAGAATCTGGTCCGATAAGACTCTTAGGGTACATGCAGTTATTCATCCCTAACTAGTCTTGGACCACAGTTTCGAGCTATCAGCTTAGTAGTTCAGATTAGGTGTTCCAGTGGGAGTAGAACTTAGCATCGAGTGGGTCGGGGTTCCAGTGCACCCAGGTTCCCAAAACTACGTTACCAGCGTAGGTTTTTAGTATTATGCGGCCTGATAAGCCCCAGATATTTTGTGATCACCCAGTTCATGCCTTTATACCCTGGCAAGGTATATTAGGTCCTACCGGTAGGGTGTATACATTGGACTCCATGTCTAGCTCACGTGGTTAAATGTCGGTTATAGACTCTCCCACTAGTCAGTCCAGTCTAGTATCAGAATAAGTAGCTCAGTTGATTACAGTATTTCAGATTCAGTGATTCAGTCTTAGGGCATGTCCATGACCGTCAGACAGGGTCGTCTTAACCATTTTAGATTACATCAGTAGTTCAACTCAGTACTTATTGGTCATGGCGTGTCATTTCAGTTTAGTCTTTATATTATGTATGTCTCTCCCACTTACTCAGTACATTCAAAGTAATGACGCATGCTTTTCATGTTGTATCGTTTCATGATATAGCTGCAGGTTCTCAGGTTCAGCACAGATAGTCACTCCAGTTTCAGAGCGTTTCGCTTCAGCAGATCAGAGTGTAAGTCCTCCTCATTAAAGGGCTTATTTGTTTATTTCACTTGGTTCTTTTTAGACTTAGAGTTAGCTGGGGGTTTGTCCCCGTAACTCCTCAGTTAGATGGCTTTCAGACAAATATGGCTTTCAGTTTAATCAGTGTATTTAAAGATTTGAACCTTTACTTTCATATTTGTTCTTCTTAAATACTTTACGCTATTATTTTTAAGTTCCGTTGTGCATGTTTACCCAGAATGTTAGTGTATGATAGACTAGGGGTTGACTTGGGGTCACTTGTGGCTTCAAGTACCGTGTTACATCCATGGTGTAGGCTCGGGGCGTGACAGAGAAGACTTCTACATTCTGACTTTGAAAAGCTTCTTTCAACTTTACCAATATTGGGTCTTCATCTTGCTTAGCCTTTACCTCTGTTACCAAGGATGACTCTGACCCATTCTGAACTACTACCCCCTTATCGGTCGAGCCGACTAGCCTAACTCCCAACCGTGCAAGTCGACGTACCTCCTTTACCAGATCCTTCCTGTCTTCACTCACATGTGACACACTTCCCATAGAAAGTCTGCTAAGGGCGTCTGCTACCATGTTGGCCTTACCCGGGTGGTAAAGGACACTCATGTCGTAGTCCTTGAGTAGCTCCAACCATCTCCATTGCCGAAGATTTAGCTCCTTCTCTGTGAACACATATTGTAAACTCTTGTGGTCTATGAATGCATCTACATGAACCCCATACAAGTAGTGTCGCCATATCTTCGAAGCAAATACCACCGTGACCAACTCAAGATCATGGGTCGAGTAATTCTTCTCGTGAGTTTTCAACTGTCTGGATGCATATGCTACGACTTTCCCGTGCTGCATCAACACACATCCCAGTCTGACCATCGAAGCATCACAATATACAACGAAGCCCTCGGTACCCTCTGGTAAAGTCAACATCGATGCTGAAGTTAATCTGGCCTTTAGTTCCTGGAAGCTCTTCTCACAAGCCTCCGACCATTGAAACTGTCACGCCCCGCC
>JACEIK010001612.1:202947-216729 GCA_018107945.1 Datura stramonium | reverse complement strand
TGATTCTGGTTAGCTGTTGTTGTTGTACAGGTGGCTATAGGCCTAGTCGGCCGGAGGCTGTATTTACAACCGCTATATAGCCCGTTGATTCCGTGAATCAAAGTTAGAGCCAGCCAGGCACCAAAAGTGCTTAGGCTCAGTAGTCTAGCAGTTCAGATCTTAGTAGCGCACCAGGTGCCAGTCATACCCTCCCAAGGCGGGGCGTGACAAACCCATCATTTGATGGTGCGAATCATTGTATGGCTCATGGGAACTCTAGGATGTTGGGTGAAAACAGTAGCGACAACGATATGTAACCACGAATCGTGGTTTGGAAGTACGACTCGGGGTGAGAGTCGTTACTTCTGGCATTGAGTATTTTTCTCTGTTAGTAAGGGCATTTTCGTAATTCTTAAGCTACTAAGTCCTAAACTGCATTATTTTAAGCTTCGAAAGTAGTGTATTAAGGGATTTTAACCAATTCTAATTCATTTAACTCCCATGCATTCAAGTTTAAAAGTTCCCATTTAAAGATCAAGCTTGAAATTCCTCAATTCTTCCCCAAATCTCTTGGGCTTTCAAAGTCAAGTTTAGATTCAGCTTACCCGGATATATAGGACTATGAATGAGAATTTTCTTTTACTCTCATACCCAAATCTCTCCTCAAGTTCATGAATTCAAGTCTTAATCCAAGTGTGTGATCTTATGTGCTTTTAGCCCAACTTCAAAAAATTCTCTATGATTTGTTTATGGGTCAATTTTCTTCATGTTTCAAAGTATGTTTTAAGATTCATGGGCAGATTTTATACCTATTTTGATTATAAATTCATGATTTTAAGTTTTTAGAAATAATTATGCAAGTTTTATGAAAAGTCAAGTTTATGATTCATGATTTTAAGTATGATGAGATATCTATCAAGAATGAATATTTACAAATTACCCATCTATGAATCTATGATTATGACTTATGAAGTTTATTTCAAGTGTGCATGATTTTAAGATTTGGGCAAGCCCACACAAGTTAAGTATGTTTTCATGATTTAGCCAAGGCTATTAAGATCAGTTTATCATATATTTTGGAGTCAAGACTCCCACTACAGCTTGTGATATATTTGGAGTCAAGATTCCCCATGTTCAGATTTCATACTATGTATGTAATTATAATTTCAGCTTCGTTGAAAAACAATGGGAGCACTATGCATATTTTTGGGAGTAGTATCTAGCACCGAGTAGGCTTGGGGTTCGAAGGTTCCCCGGTCTCAGAACTACGCACCAATGTAGGTATATTTATATTTGAGACCTCTCAAGAGAGTTTTCCCCACCCGCCAGTGGGCCTTCAGCATGATATCAATGTCATGGTAGCGTCATTAGCCCTGGCAGGTTTTTGGACGGCTCTGCCACTTGAGTGTGATAGTTGGAGAATCACGTAAGCTCTATTGTGATGGTGTAGGTTATGACAAGTCTCCTATTGTTCCTCATGATTTTAGTTATTCATGTTTATACTCATGCAATTATGTTTTTCTGCAAGTTTGACCCAATGATCAATTTACGAGTTTTTACTTATGATTTCAACTATGAAAAGTCATATGATTTCTAAATTAGCTTTAGGTCATTCTATTCAGATATGATATTCAGCTTGTGATTATACGTGTTTCAGATTGAGATATCAGCATGCAGTCCTTACTCTCATGATCTTACAATTTATGATTATATGCATGATTTTAGTTTATACTTACTCAACATGTTTTAATTACCTTGTATATTTAGTACATTCCAAGTATGGACTGCATACTCTATGTTGTATCATTTCATGATACAGGTCCAGACGATCAGACCCAGTTTCTTCATTAGCCTAGATTCTCGCAGCTTAGTTCAGTTTCCCATCGTTAGTGAGTCCTCATACTTTGAGGACCTTCGGTTAGTTTCGATCCTTAGTTTAGTTTAATAATTAATAACTAATAAATTAATGATAACAATATAGGAAAAATTACTTCTTAAACTAGATAATTGATAAATGTGGTGAGATGTGGGTATAGCTAATGGGTCTTCGTGCTTTGATCGTGTAGAATAATGTTGATATCTTATATGATTGTAGATGAGGTTTGAGAAGTTCAATCCATAATGGTCATGAGAGTTAAGGGTAATTGAGATAAACAATGTGTGCTTATGTGGTGTCATATGTGTTGACCTAATGAAATACTTGATGAATTGTGTTGATGATTGTTGATTTATATACCTTGTTGAGTGGTCACCTAAGTTGACTGAGTCAAATTGCATGATAAATATGTTTCTTATTGTCGATTCATTACTTCTTTCTAAATGGTCACATGAGTTGAAGTATAACGTATGAATGCTATGTTAAGGATCTGTAGTTGATAAATGGGTTTGCCCGAGTTGTCATATGAGTTGACTAGTTGATATCATATCACATATGTTGATGAGTGAGGGATAATATATTCTTATCTTGTGGTGAACGTGAATGAGATTGCCGGTATACCTTACCCTGAGATGAGAGGCTCGTGTCCGAGGTGAGCATCCGGACGAGCGGAATTGTTTGTGTATGAGTACTTGGATATGAGTATCTCGTGCCCGAGGTGAGCATCTGAGTGAGCATTATAAATGGGTACACATATAGGTATGAGTAAATGTTCATACGTCTTGGTGTATGTATATGAGTACACAGATAGGTATGATGAGAGGTTCATACGGCTGAGTGTACAGTACATGGATTTCTAGAGCCCCCTGTAGGTCATGACTGGAAGGGCAGAAATAAAACCCTCTGGCATGTGTGTACAGTGATGTGATAGAGGCATGTGCTCAGCATATTATCGGTGGTATGATAGTGACAGCGATCAGTACAGGTATGTCATGATATACATACGGTCGTGAGACAGACATCAGTACATGTATGTTTGATATACGTACGGTTGTGAGACAGAGATCAGTACAAGTATGTTTGATACTCATGTGGTTGTGTGACAGAGTTTGTAATGCCCCAAAAACCCTAAGATCAGACCCCGGAGTTGAAACGGAGAAAATAGGATTTTCTGCACCAAGGCTCAGAACGAGTCATTAAATCACCCGTCATTTACCTAACGAGTTGTTAAGTGACTCGTTGTTTTGCTAACGACTTGGAAAATCACTCGTAATTTGTAAAGATAGGAATATCCCCTAATGAGTCAGCAAATGACTCATCATTTTCCTAACGATTCGTTAAGTGACTCGTCGTCTTGCTAATGGGTCGGAAAATCACTCGTAATTTGTAAAGATAGGAATATCCCCTAACGAGTCAGAAAATGACTCGTCATTAGCCTAACGATTCGTTAAGTAACTCGTTGTTTGAGCATCAGTGGGAAATTCCAGTGTACATCATGGACTAAGCAAACGAATCGTCATTTGCCTAACGAGTCGTTAAGTGACCCGTGGTTGGAGCAGCAGTAGGAAATTCTAGTGTACTTCACGGATTAAGCAAACGACTCATCATTTGCCTAATGAGTTGGCAAACGACCCATGATTTGCCTAAAGACTCGTCAAACGACTCATTGTTTCTGGTTGTATGAGATTTTTTGTCGAATCATTAAGGGCATTTTTGTAATTTCTAGGCTCTTAAGTCCTAAACTACGTCATTTTAAGCTCAATTAGTAGGGTTTTAAGAGTGTTAAATCTATTCTAAGCCTTACCATTCTATGCATGCAAATTAGAGTTCTTCCTTGGAGGTCAAGCTTGGAGAATTTCTCCAATTCTCTTTGGGTTGTCAAGGAAGTGTGAGAATTAGATCCCTTCAGGTATGTAGGGTTATGAATGGATGAATTTATTCACACTCATGCCTAATCTCTCTCTAATTCATGAAATTCTATTGATAATTCTATGGGGTTTTATCCCAATTCTTAAGAAATCCTTATGATCTATCTATGGGTTAATTTCTCTCATGTATAAATTCATGTTTTATGAATTATGGACAGATTTTTCAACTATTTTGAATATAAATTTATAGATTTGGATTTAAATCAAATCATGCAAAATTATGCATGTTTTTATGAAAAATCAAGTTATGATTTCATTATGATCTTGATCCTCTTTAGCCCACTATGATTTACGATTTATGATATGATTTCTCTTAAATGCTTATCATGAATTTTCGAATATCAAGTATATACATGTTCTACAGATATGCATGAACCTCATGATTTATGATTTATGATTATGGCCGACTCACGATCCTTATTTCATGGCTAGTTCACATATTTTCAAGCATGTTTATGATTATCATGGTTTAACTAGCCCATGAATTTCATGTATGTTATCCTATGAGCACTATATATGTTTTGAGAGTAGTATTTAACACCGAATAGGTTTGGTGCCTAGGTTTTGCCTCAAATCTCAAAACTACGTGCCACCGTAGGTCACGATGGGACCTCTCTTAAGACTGTCCCCCTTTTCCCAAAATGGGCCTTTCATGAGTGATATCACACCCTTTCATGGTTCTACCCTTGGCAAGGTACAAAAACCCTCCCGACTAGGGGTTTATAGGTCAGGCTCCATGTGTACTCATATGGGGTATGTTGGTTATAAGAATCTCCCACTGTTCCTCATAATTTATGTATGATTATGATTATATACTTTGGCTCAAGTCATGTTTAATAAAGCTTTTCTCTTGTGAGTATGATTATAAATGATTTACCAATGTTTTGGGAAACCTTGAGTCTTATGTTGCATTATGATATTTATGTTATGATCATGTTGTCCTACTCTTATAAACTTTTATGTATTTTAAATGTACGTTTTACTTACCTTGCATACTCGGTATATTTCATGTACTGACAGCATACTCTATGTTGTATCATCTCATGATACAGGTCCGAGGAATCTTTTTCAGCAGCATCCTTAGCCCCTATTATCCCACTCAGACCTGTCCAGCTAGCATCGGTGAGTCCTCATCCTCTGAGGATATTCAGTATTCGTGGTTGTTATGTCTTTCTTCGATTTCAGACTCTTCGGGTTAGTTGGGGATGTTGTCCCATCAACCCATCAAATATGTTAAAAGCTTTCAGACTGTACGTAGTAATCATCTTATCATGTATGATGTGAATTCCGGTTCTGATGTTATGTTATGATTAGACTTATGCTATAACTATTATGTTAATTCTTCCGTCTTTATTGATTGAGTTAGATGTATGTTCATGCCATTGGTCAACTTGGAGTATCTCGGGGCTCCTTGTCCCGTGTCTCAATCGGAGCCTATGTTTGGGTCGTGACAGAGTTCAGTGACAGGTATGGCATTGATATGTGTACAGATATTTGATAAGCCGAAACTAATAATGACAGGTTTATTTACCGTGTGTTCAGTGTGCATATGATCTGTCGCATAATTGTGTCTTACTTGTATTGTAAGTCTTGGTGTTTGATGAAATTGATTGTTTATGAGTTAATATTTGCATGCACAATCATTGAGTAAATGTGATTTACGTATTGTTACTGGGTTACTCCTGACTGTGAGAATGTTTCATAAAAAGGGAGAATAAATTGAATGATTATGATAAGATAAAAAGTGGTGAAGGATACAATTAATTGAGCATAGATTGCTATAAGTTTGGTGATGTTAGGCCTTGTGTAATTCATGAGGTGTTGAAAGAAGTAAGGTTTCCGGCAAAGTCAAGTTATTGCCTAGAATAGCACCGCTGCAGCTATAGAGTTTCTATTGCAGCGAGACCATGGCAGCAGTCAAGTTACTGCTGCAGCGAGGCCTAAACATTATGTAGGTCAGCCTTTGTGGCTAAGCTAGATAGAGAAATACGGATGCATGGTTAAATAACGGTCATAAATAAAGAGTAAAGAAATTGTCTTGATAAATTATTGAGTGGTTGTTTAAACTGAATTATTGATTGCATATTAATTTTATCCTGTTAGGTAAACTAGTTGTAGTCAGCCAATTATGCCTACCAGTACGTGTGGTATACTAATACTACTCTTGCTACACCTTTTCTGGGTGTAGGTTGTAGCAGGTTGAAGTTTCATGATTGACGTGATGTACTCAGCGTCAGCTTCCGCAATTTCTCTGCTGGCGAAGCTGTGTCTTTTTTATTTGTTGGTATTCCGTTTAAAACTCTTGTGCCTATCTAGGCTAGATCTTTGGAGAGTCAAAGTTTTTGGGAAGCATTTTATCGAACTTTCAAAACATTATTGACTTGTGAAGATTTATGAGAGTTATAGTTATTGCTTTATATTATTCAAAAAGGAGTTCTCCTATCGAGCTAGAGTCGATGTAGGTGCTCGCGCGATCCGCCAATTTGGGGTCGTGACAGTAGATCATATAAGGAATGATGTACATGGATAAATCCTTCATTCCATAGAGATCTTGTTCATGAATTTGGGGTGAATCTTTGGCGGGATAACATTTAAATGAAGAAATTGATAGCGCACATGAGAGAAAACTCAAAAGTGACATACGTCCAATGAAAAATAAATTAAGCAAACATAATTTGTTAATATCCAATGAACTTGTTTGTCACTTTTTGTGATCACAAAAATATTGGTTAGCATGCCACTCCAAGAATACTTTGTCGTAAATTGATCAAAAAATACACAATCATATGCTTTAACACTACAACAGAATAAATAAAATCAAAGCCAATGTTGTATAAGGATAACCACTAAAATAGTCATAATTTGTGATAGTATAGTTACCATCAAAATATATATTTGTGGTGAATCAACACAATCATTTTCCTAACTGATTCACCATAAAAACAGTACAAAAATTATAATTGAAGTTAAGTCATTACATCACTAGCCTTAAAATAGTTATCCAAAAAGTAATCCTTAATATACTCTAATACTAGCACCTCTTAGTCATCAATTTGCCTACTTTTTTCCCTTTTCTGCTACCAATTGATTTGAGGTCATTGTTGTCTTGCCTTTCCAAGTGACTTTTTTTGGTGAATAGGGCATCTTGGTAGGCACATTTACACCTATTTCATCTCCCTTGAAATCAATCTTCCTGATACCAATAGGTTGTTGCAACAACTTCCTCTGTTGAAGCCTTCTAGCTTCAGATTTCACCTTAGGCCTTAAAATTGATTTTGAATCTTCTTCTTCATCTTCAATAAATGAAAAGGGTTGAGACTGGACATTAAAAGATTGACCAAAAGGTTGGGTATAAGGTTGGCCATAAGACTAGAACAGACCAGGAGTGGGGCATGAATGAAACTTCTGCATCTTCAGTGTCTTAGGATGTTTTCATTTGCATATCTTCCATGGTTTGAGAAGTTTCTTCATCTTAAAATAAGTTTTTATGCTTTCCTTTAACCTGCAAGAGTTTAAACTTATCTTAGATAACGAAATTTTGTTTAAGTTAGAAACTTATGAAACTTAAATCATATAAAATCAGTTTATCAAAGGACATTTTCTTATATTGTGACCAGTTGTACCACAATATCCACAAGTCATTAGGAGTCCCTTTCTTGAAGAAGACCATATTCCTTCCCTCTTCCTGGCCTCATCCTTTTCTTTTGCTCTTTTGAGCTTTGGTGTCCCAACCATTTTAGTTGCAAGTGGAGGCTCCATGGCATGATGTAGCTCGATCTTCCAAAAAATTTCACCTCTAATAGTTTGTAACTTATGCTTATACACCAAAAAATAAGCTTCCTTGAAATAAAATTAATGCATCTCACTCAAAGGTTCACTTTTTTGTGCTTTAGAACTTTGATGGCATGAGGACATGGGATTCCAGTCAAGTCACATGCCCTACATGTACATTTCTTTAGCATAAGATTTAATTTGTGTCCATCTATACCCTTTAGTCACTTCATAGCCATGATCTCCATTAAATTCAACCTTGCACCNCCCTACATGTACATTTCTTTAGCATAAGATTTAATTTGTGTCCATCTATACCCTTTAGTCACTTCATAGCCATGATCTCCATTAAATTCAACCTTGCACCCTTGTGCAACAACTCTATAATCATTGTGTAATGTCATGGAATATGGACTATTCTCCTCCTTCCAATTTTCACATTCTTCTTCACTAACCCTCAACATATTCATTACCTTCAAATAGTAAAACAAGTATGAATATTGAGAAAAAAGCCCAAAAAATAGTGAAAAAGCCGCTAAAAAACCTGTACAAAAACAACTCAAAAACAGTAAAAAGAAACTGCATAAAAACAATGAAAAATAGTGAAAAAACTGTATAAAAATTGTGAAAAAAGGTGAAAAAATAGCTCAAAATAGTGAAAAAAAACTGCATAAAAAATGTAAAATAAAAAAAAGGTAAGAAAATAGCCCAAAAATAATGAAAACAATTGCATAAAAACTGTGAAAAAAGGGTGAGAAAATAGCCCAAAAGCAATGAAAAGAAACTACATAAAAACTGTGAAAAGAGGGCGAGAAAACAACCCAAAAATAGCGGAAAAACATGCATAGAAACTGTGACAAAGGGTGAGAAAACAACCGAAAATCAGTGAAAAACATGCATAAAATTGTTATAAAAAAGTGAGGAAACAACCCAAAACATTGAGGAAGGAAAACACAAAATAATGAAAAAGAAGTGATAAAACAGTGGAAAAACCTGCACAGAGTAGTAAAAAAGACAGCATGTGAACAATGAAAAAAACTGAACAAAATTAGTAAAAAAAATTCCAAATCAGTGACAAAATAGCCTCAAACCAGAGACAAAATAGCTCCAAACCAATTAAAATAGTGAACAAACAGTGAGAAAAAGTTACCTTTAGTCTAATATCTTCTAACATCTTGATTATAGGTTTTTGCCTTGCTTCTAAAATCCATAAATTGAATGATTCAGTAAAGTTGTTGTCCACCATATTATTCTTTCATGTGGTGTCAAAGTATACCCTGCACCACTTATTTGGTGGATAGTACACCAAGCCTTTAGTAGCATCCACACTCAATTCACCCAACTTCTTCAATTGATCATCGAAATCTTCTCTATATGGTTTCTAAGCACACCATCATAAATATTTTTTCATCTCCCCACTCCTCCATGTATTCCCCTAGTTGTCTTCAATATGCCTTAAGCAATATCTATGATATGCCTTTGGTACACCTTAGAAACAACCTCCAACAGCCCCTAAATTAATGAAAAAATAGTGTCAAACAAATATAATAAGAATTTAAACAAGTTACCATACATGAAGCTAAAGTAAATAAATTATGATAACAACCTATTACCTTTTGCATATCCGAGATGAAGGTCACCTCTTCATCATCCTTCAAGTCCAATGAAATTTTTAATAACTCCATAAACCAACTTCATATTTTAATCATTTTTTTATCCACCACTGCCCAAGCAAGTGGATAGAAATATCTGATAGAGTCTTGTGCTACATCCACCAACAATATTCCCTTGCATTTTCCTTTTAAAAAGGTGTCATCCAACCCTATTAGAGGTCTCAAACTGTAACACCCAATAAGTCCACAAGATCAAACTAGAAAACTGAAATGAAGAAAGTAGGAAAAACCTGCACCAAATCACAAAACGAGTCATTGACTCTTTATATGACCCGATGGGTAGTTAAGTGATCTATCGTGTGAGCCTCAGTTAGTAAATGTTGGGATTTCCTGGGGACATAAAGAGTTGGGGGACAAGTCATGGTACTACTTCATGACTCGTCAAGTGAGTCGTCGTCTGAAAGGGGTGGAAGAAGAGAAATTTCCAGTGATGACGACGGATGGAGGCGGCGAGTCATTGTGACACCCAATGAGTCGTTAGGTGTCCTGTGGGGTGAGACAGATGGTTGAAAAATTGAGTTTCAGAGTGTTGTACGTGTGGTGAAATGATCTGTTAGGAGTCATGACAAATCATTAGGTGAAGTAGTCAAAATAAGCTTAGAAAAGGGGGAAAGCTATTAGTGGCAACAAGGGGAGACCCCGAGTCGTCCAGTGACTGAATGACTCATTAGGTCCCTTGTGGTGACAGGTGGTGGGATTTTAACAGTCCGAATTTCAGGGGCATTTTTGTAACTTTCCATCATTTTAGCTCTTAAAATACATCATTTTGGAGACAATTTTCTGGGGATTTAGGAGGATAGTTGATATCTCTCTCTCATTTTCTCATTCTCTCACAGACTCAAAGCGTGTAAGACTTAGACAGACTCCTTTTTGGGAAAATTCGTTCACAGGTATGTGGCATTTCAAAAAGGGAATTTCTTTTACCCTTGTGTCCCAAAATTTTTACAGAAAACTTTATCAGTTCTGGCTCTGTGAAAGATCAACTAGGGTTGTTCTTCAGACATATTATAACTTTCCTCCTTGTTAGAGTTCTTTGTGTTTTTTCTAAGATTATTACTAATTGTAATTTCATGCTCGATATCTCATTTCACACAATATATATTTTAGCCCTAATTTATAAATACGATTTGAATGGGACTTGCATAGTTGAGAATTCAGATATGAGTATTGTTTGTCAGAATAATTTCTTTTAAATTACTAATGTTAGTACAAATTCGTGATTAAAATTTAGTCTCTGACTTACTCTGTCTCAGAGTCTCAATCAACACGCAGTGTTCTACAGAAATGTCAGCTAATCAGTTTGACTACTTTTAGTCTTGAGGAACTTAGTAACCTCACTAGTACCAGTTATCAGTTTGTTAGTTGTTCCTTAGACCGTTATGACACTTTCAGATAAAGTAGTTCTGACCAGTCTTGGAACATAGTTGTCTCTAGGTCCTTAGACTCTCAGAACACTCCCAGACAAGTAGTTCTGACTTGAGTCTTAGGGCATCAGTTTTGACCTATCAACCTAGTTAGTCAAAAATTAGAATTTTCAGTGGGAGTAGGACTTAGCACCGAGCAGAGTCGGGGTTCAGCGCACCCAGGTTCTAGTACTACATTGCCACCGTAGGTTATTAGCCCAAATGGGCCTTAGAAAGTGATCACCCAGCTTAGCTATTATACCATGGCAAGATATAGTGGACCTTCTCTAATGGGGGTGTATACATCAGACTCCATGTCTAGCTCACATGGTTACATGTCGGTTGTAGTTTCTCCCACATATTAGTACAACTCGTTTTAGTATAGTCTTAGTATTCAGATCAGTTCAGTCTTTTCAAATTTCAGGATATGTTTATAACCATCAGTCAGTGCCCGTGCTTCCATTGTTTTAGATTTATCTCAGGCTTAGAGTGTCCTAGGATGTCTGAATGCCACATTAAGTAGATTCCTTTTTATGGGTGTGAAGCACTCCACACTTATGAGGAGGAGCCTACGAGGGTTTTTAGGAAAATTCCCTTTCATTCATAAATCTTATCGTGCGTAGGGTTTTAGACTCTAATACACCCTCCTAAATAGTGCTCTACCCTTTCAGATAATGATGCCTCCCAGAAGAGAAAATGAAAGGAAACTGGTAATGCTAATCGGCCAGCCCCACCAGCTCCCGCAGCTCCTCAGGAAGACCAAGTATCCCACGCGAAATTTTGGGTCGCCATTCAGATGCTGGCAAAGGCGATGACTAATTAGGTTAACCAACAGGTCATGGTGCCAGTGAATACAAATGGGTCTACAGCTGCGGCCAGGGTCAGGGACTTCACACGGATGAATCCCCCATCTTTTCACGGGTCTAAGGTAAAAGAGGACCCGCAGGAGTTTGTGGATGAGATACAAGAAATCACCCAAATCATGGGTGTCACCACTACAGAGAGTGTTGATATGGCTGTCTACCAACTTAAAGGGGTGGCCCAGATTTGGTACAAGCAGTGGAAGGAGGGAAGACAGAATGAAGCAGGTTCGGTTGAATAGGACGAGTTTGTTACAGTGTTTCTGAACAGGTTATTTCCTCGGGAATTGAGAGAAGCCAAGGCGGCTGAGTTCATGAACTTTAGATATAACAACATGACAGTAGAGGAGTATGTACTGAAATTAACTCAATTGTCGAGATATGCTCCAGAAATAGTTGTAGAACCGAGGGCTCGCATGCTCAAATTTGAAAAACAGAGTCTCGGATTTTGTACTTAAAAAATGCATGACCACTATGATCATTGAGGATATAGACCTTTCCAGTCTCATCATTCATGCCTAGCAGATAGAGACAGAAAAGTTGAAGGACATAAATAGGGAAACAAACAGGCTAGAACCGTTCAGTTTGAGTACTCCAGCAGAGGTCAGGCGGTGGTAATCTCCCCCAGCAGAAACATAGGACTTCAGCACCTTCCTTAATTAGTGCTCCGTCTTCCAGGTCCCGCAAGGATAAGAGGGTGGGACGTCAGGCTCCTAGTCTCAGAGTCATGTCTCCAGCAGCCGCACATTTCCAGCTTGTCCTAAGTGTGGTAAGAATCACCCTGGGGAGTGCCTTCTGGGCAAAGAGGGTTGTTTTAGTCGTGGTCAGCTGGGTCACAGGTTGAGAGAGTGCCCGTCAGTAGGACGGGAAAAGACCCAGTCTTCTACATCAGCAGCCCCGACAGGTCGCCCAACTCAATAGGGCACTACTTCAGGTATAGGTGGTGGTCAGTTTCAAAACCATTTTTACGCTCTTTCAGGCGGGATCAGGAGAACTCATCGGATGTGGTTATGGGTATATTTCACCTTTTACACTGATGTATATGCTTTACTAGATCCAGGAGCCACACTTTCTTTCGTGACTCCTTACATTGCAGTTCAATTTGATATTAGTCCAGAAATTCTCTCCGAACCATTTTTAGTCTCTGCCCGGTTGGTGAGTCAGTTAGAATCAGTCGGGTATACAGAAATTATCCAGTATTGATATTGAGTAAAGTCACTTTAGTTGATCTAGAAGAGCTATACATGGTCGACTTCGACCTTAACCTTGGAATGGACTGGTTGCATTCTTGTTATGCTTCAATTGACTGCAAAACTGGGTTATCAAGTTTTAATTTCCTAAAAAACCAGTCCTAGAGTGGAAGGGTAGTACTTTAGCGCCTAAGGGTCGTTTCATTTCATATCTTAAGGATAGGAAAATGATTGCCAAAGGATACATATACCATATGGTTAGGGTCAAATATTCTAGTTCCGAGACCTCGACACTCTAGTCAGTTCCGGTAGTGAATGAGTTTCTTGATGTGTTTCCCAAAGACCTCCTAGTGGTCCCTCCCAAACGGGAAATAGATTTCGGGATAGATAATCTTCTGGATACCCAGACCATCTCTATTCCTTCTTACAAAATGGCTTTAGCTGAACCTAAGGAGTTGAAGGAACAATTGATAGACCTTCTAGAGAAGGACTTCATCAGGCCTAATATCTCACCGTGGGGTGCCGCAGTCCTATTCATGAGAAAGAAAGAGGGTACCCTCAGAATGTGCATCGACTAGCGTCAGCTGAACAAAGTCACAGTTAAGAACAGGCATCCTCTACCCAGGATTGACGACTTGTTCGATTAACTTCAGGGAGCTAGATGTTTCTCCAAGATAGATCTCAGATCAGGATATCACCAACTCAGGATCAGAGAATGTGACATCCCGAAAATAACTTTCAGAACTTGGTATGGTCACTATGAATTCGTAGTTATGTCTTCTGGACTAACCAATGCTCCTACAACTTTTACAGATCTAATGAACAAGGTATTCAAGTTGTACCTGGACATGTTCGTCATTGTCTTTATAGACGAAATCCTGGTTTATTCCAGAACAGAGGAGGAATATATAGGCCACCTGAGAATAGATTTACAGACTCTCAAGGACTGTCAGTTATTTGCCAAATTCAACAAGTATGAATTCTGTCTAAAATTAGTTGCCTTCCTCGAACACATGGTCTCCAGAGAGGGTATTCATATGGATCCTCAGAAGATAGCAACGGTTAAGGACTGGCCAAGACGCACCTCTCCAATAGATATCAG
>JACEIK010001612.1:181623-194038 GCA_018107945.1 Datura stramonium | reverse complement strand
ATCTGATTTCATGCTCAATTTTGGCTCATTTCTTTTCTTATTTTTTTTTTCCTTGTTCATTTTTTTAATTCGTTTTTCTCGTTTTTTCTTTATTTTTTATCCTATCTTCTTTTTTCGTTCATTTATTTTTTTATTCTTTATTTTTCACCATAATCTAATTTCGTACTCAATTTTTGCTCTTTTTTTAAAAAATCTATTTTTTCCTTTTTTATTTTTTTTTCTAATTTCATTTGATTTTTAAATTTATTTTTTTTCTCCATAATTTTTTCATTAATTATTTTTGCTCTTTTTAATTTCTTTTGATTTTCACTGAGGTCTGTTTCAGCCCTTCAATAAGACATTCCTCAGTTTTCCATAGTACTATCACAGTATATCTATATATTATCATGGTATCATTGGGTTTGCTTCAATTCTTCAGTGAGACATTCCTCAATCCCCATGATACCATCATAGTATATTTATATACTAGCATGATATCATTAAGGTCTGCTTCGGTCTTTTAGTGAGAAACTTCTCAGTCTTCAATGATACCATCATAGTATATCTATTTACTATCATGGTATCATTGAGACACTCCTTAGTCCTTTATAATACCATCACAGTATATTTATATATTGGATGGTATCATTGAGGTTTGCTTCAGTCCTTCAGTGAGACTTCTCAATCCTCCATGATACCATCATAGTATATCCATGTACTGTCGTGGTATCATTGATGCTTCAATTCTTCAGTGAGACCCTCCTCAGTCTTCCATGATACCATCATAGTATATTTATATACTATTATGATATGATTGAGGTCTGCTTTAATGAGACACTTTTCGATCTCTATGATACTCACATGGTATATATCATATAATGATAAAGTATCATAAAAATAAATTACATAAATTAGACAAAAAAAAAAAGATAACAAGAGAAAAAAAAAAGAGCCAACAAGAGAAAAATAAAGTAAGAGAAAAAATAATAAAAGGAGAATATGAAACGGAAAAAAATAAATAACAAAAGAGAATAACTTGGAAAGAAAGAAACCAAAATAATTTTGTTAGTTCATTGATTATTACTACTATGAGAATGCATTAATTATTTTTCTAAAATAAAATAAAAACAACAAAAAGAAAAAAAGTCATAGTCTAATTATTTAATTTTTAATATTTTATTCATCTAAAAAAATTAACTAATATTTTACCTTTAAAAAAATAAAAATAGAGAAAGAAACAAAAAGAAAAAAAGAAGATAAACTAACCATAAAAAATAGAAAACAAAACAAAGATAAACTACAAAAAAAAGTAAAAGAATCAAGGGAAAAAACAGAAAAAACAAAATAAAAAATAAGAAAACAAATAATAAAATTTTTATCAAATAATATCTCTAATAAAGAATAACAATAATAAATGAGAAAATGATAAAAATAATAATTGAAAGAACAAAACAATAAAATGAAGGATAAAATCCAATAAAAAGGCAATGGGTTTTGAGAACATAATATCGAAATTTAAATTAAAAGAAATTTAAATATAAAACGTAAAGATCTGAGATAAGTCATAATAACTGAAAAAACAAAAAAAGAGAAAAAAAGTAATAATGCTTTTGCGTATAACTAATTTATCCCAAATAAATATTAATAAAATTAATATAAAAAGGGTTTCAGTCGCGTAAAATGCTCACACTAAACTAGTTAAACAAAAGGTATATAGCTGATTTAATTCTTCTCCTCTAATATCTTATTACTTGAATAAATGAATAAACTAAAAAAATTTCGGACAAAAATAAAAATATTCCCGGACTCCCAAACTAATTTTTGGTCCTTTTCTCATCGGAGAACGTACATAGAGTTCCCTCCGGCAGTCGGCGGTTACACACATTAAAACATTCTTCTGTACTGTCTTTTCCTATTGTGATTGGTCGATGTTTTGTATTTGGATTTGACAACTTTATAAATAACCATACCGGTAATGAATTCGAGATCAAGATATCCACCACCGTGGATGGGTGGCGGACGTGGCGGCGGCATGCATCCTAATGCTAACCCTAGTTTTCAACAAAGAAATCATCAGCAATATATGCAGAGAAATTCAATGCCGCACCAACAGCAATTTCAGAACCAGCAAACACAACAGTGGATGAGAAGAAACCAGTTATCGTCGGATTCTGCTAGTGATGAGGTTGAAAAGACTGTGCAATCCGAAACAGTTGACGGAAGGTAGGGTTCCTTGCTTTTTTCTTTTCTTTTGTACCACAAATATAGAAAACTTGTAGTATCTGAGAACTTAATTTATTTAATAGAGTGAATATCAAGAACACAGGTAAAGTATCCAATTATTTGAGTTTCCTGCTCGAGCTATCAGCAAATATTTATCAAAATACATCTTAACTATGTAAGATAGTTGAGGTCTTAAAACTTAAAAACTTGTGATACTTTAGGTGTGATTTTCATCCTTCACATGGAGATTTTTAGTTTATGGATTCTAAATCACAATTCTTTTTACTTACTACTGGATACTGAATAGATTATTTTTATATTAAATGAAATTTTCAATACAAATACATGAATTGAGCTTAAGATATTGGTTTTTGCTGAACGCATTACTGCAATGGTGACTCCGCCCCTGATTAAATATTGGATGAAGACAATTCTAAATGGAGTAATATAGATAAAGGATACATAACCCCAACTTGCTTTTATTATTGAGACGTAGTTGTTTTTTTTTTCTTTTATGCTTGTTTTGTTCATGTGGGACATAGTATAAACTTTAGCTAAAGTAGCATGAACTTTTGTTGGCAGAGAATCATATTAATTAGATTAAATATGACAAGCTAGAATTGATAATCAGAGGATAGTTGAATTAGCATTTTAGCGGGTGTCATCATGTTTCACAAATGACCGGCTTCTTTTGCTAAATCCTCACAGCTTTAAATTGGTTTTAGTCTTTCACAGGAATCCTTTTTATTTCGTATAATTATTATCAAAAAGTAGCTTGTAGGAATCTTACAACAGGACAACAAAATATCCAGTTCTCTAAATAGTAGCGCAATGTTTTGGGCCTTACATGTCTTGACCTATACCAATGTTCACTTTAGTTTGTTGAGTAATAACTAAGAATGCCGTCTAATGGTGGGATTCACTTTTGAGAGGTCCATTAGAGTGGGTTCAAGATGGAATTTATTATGCTATCTGTAAGCTTGTTCTATAGGGCTGGCTTTTGAGCTTTGTTAGAGTATGTTAAAATGGAAGTTAGTTGGGCTTGAGAACTACATTTTCATGTTAAGATAAATTTGAGCCATTAATATGCTACTAGTACCTTGATTGAGTTCTAGCTTAAATTGTAACAACATTTCATATCCCAGGCTAGCTTAGCTTGTTCACAAGTCTTGACTTAATTCTAGAATGAAGGGGTGCCTCGTTATCTGACATCTTGGGTGCAAGTCTAATCGAAGAAATATTGATAACCTAATTTCCTAAATGAAGTGCATTATTTGGCCATAGATGTTAGGACGACCTACTCCTTTTTTAGGGTTGGAAGTATTAATTTATTGATTGTGTGGGTGGCAGATTATACAAGAGGCAGAAAAATAGAGAATGATACTAAAGTATGATTCTCTACAAATGACGCCTAGTTATCTTAAGTGACAAGAGCCTTGTAGGTGCACCAACAATTGACCGAAAATAAAGAAACGTCTTCAACTTTGCTCGTATTCCACCCTTTCAAATGCTATCTTATCTATTCCCTCCAGAGTACACACATCAAGGTAAAAGGTGCTATGTCCCATGCTTTGCATCTCCTTCACCTCCTCTAAGGCCCAACTATGAATCACGTTTTTCACTATACCCAACATTAACTATTATATTCCCAAATAGATTCAGTAGAATCCATCATAACTATCAATCACTTTATTGATCACCAAATATTTGAGAAAAGCTTGAATGCAACATATGTTGCATTGATTCCAAAGAAGTTAGGGGCTGTTGAACTCAGAGATTATAGACCCAAAGCCTCATAGGTGGCGTTTATAAGATTATTGCAAAAATGCTAGCTGAGAGACTAAAGAAAGTGATCAGCAAACTAGTGAATAAGCACCTAATGACCTTCATAAAAGGTAGATAGTTTATGGATACTACTCTTACAACCAATGAATGTGTGGATTTCCAGGCTAAGAGGAGATGATCTAGGAATCACGTGCAAATTAGATATTGAAAAGGTTTACGATCATGTCAACTGGGAATTCTTCCTTAATATTCTTAGATAGATAGGCTTTGGGGGGAGATGGGTGAAGTGGATTGATTTCTGTATTAAAACTGTCAAGTTCTCAATTCTGGTGAGTGGAGAACCAACAGGATTTTTTCCATCAGAAAAAGGTCCAAGGCAGAGAGATCCCTTATCTCCTTTCCTTTTCATTCTAGGCATGGAGGGATATAGCAGCATAATGAGGGTAGCCATACGTAATAGCTGGGTAAAGGGCTTCAAGATAGGTAATCAGTTAGGGGAGGTGATACAGATGTGCCAGCTACTGTATGCAGATGATACAATTATTTTTTGCGAAGCCAAGGAAGAATATCTTAGCTATATTAAAATGATTCTGGTGATTTTTGAGGTTGTGTCTGAGCTATCTGTAAATTGGAGGAAGAGCAACATATTCCTTATTAAAGAAGTTTTACATATGCCGAGTTTGACAAATATCTTGGGGTGCAGAATTGAGAATCTACCAACAGTATATCTGGGAATGCCTCTGGGCAACAAACACAAGGAGTTGGAAATCTGGGATGGAATCATAGAAAAAATTGTGAAAAAGTTGGCTAACTGGAAGGCTTAATACTTGTCTCTTGAAGGAGAACCATTTTGATAAATTCAGTTTTGGATTCACACCCAACCTATGTCATGTCTCTTTTTCCTGTGCCTTCTAAAGTGGAAGATGTTAGGACCGGAATAATCAGGTGTCATGAGGAAGCTAACACAACAAATTTTGAAAGACACCAAATAAGAAGACAAACGAGAAATATACCAAAAGATTCACAATAATTTAACGTGGTTCAGTCAATCGACCTACATCCACAAGAGGAGATGAGCAATTCACTATATAAAAGAGAGTACAAAATATCGAGAGAAATAGTCTCACAAAATTCACTCAGAATAAAAAGAGGTTTACACAAGAATTACACTACCATTTGTGTCTCACAAATTCTCCCCCTAAATAAAACTCTCAAAGCCCTTATGACTACATTGTGAATGCTACTAACTTAAGAGGAAGGAGTCTCAATTTATAGAGTCCAACACCTTTTCCTACAGGAGAAAGGATTAGCCAAATATGGAAAATATGTGTTTTCCTTTTAGAAAAAAGAAAAACCCAATTATGATAAAAAAAGTCAAGACAAAACCCCAACAGAAGAAAGATTAGACAAGTTGAGGAGGAATTTTCTGTGGTAGGGGAACAAGGAGGGAAAAGGTATGCATTTGGTCAAATGGCTAATTGCTCAGTTAAGCAGAAGTTCTGGTGGACTTGGTATTATGAATTAGAGGTTGCAGAACAAATGTTTACTGTCAAAATGGCTATGGAGATTTGTTAAGGAGGATCAAGCACTTTGGAGGAAACTAATTCTAAACAAGTATGGCCAGAGTGCTCACTGGTGTTCTAATGCAGTGACTACCACATATGGTGTCTCAGTGTGGAGATCAATCAGGAACTTGTAGAACCAATTGGTAGGAACATTGCTTTCAAAGTAGGAAATGGCACCAAAGTTCTTTTCTGGAAAGAGTACTGGATTGGCCATGAGCCTTGATGAACTCATTCCCAGATTTATTCTCTTTCTGCACTAATTCAGAGGCAAAAGTTTCAGATGTATGGTCCCCTTAAGGCTGGAATCTGACTTTTAGAAGGAACTTGAATGATTGGGAAGTTGGGAGAGTAGCTGAGATGGTACAGGTACTTGATAGCTTCAAAGGAACAGTTACAGAACAAGTACACTGTCAGTGAAGAGATTATAAACCAAGAAAGTGAAGGAGCTACCTGGGTGCTTAGCAGGTCCTTGGAGACAGATTTGGAAAAATAATATCCCCGAGTAAAATTAAATGTTTTACTTGGTTGGTGGTCAGAAGGCTCTATCTTACTCATGAAAAGCTACAAGGAAGAGGTTTCCAGATAGCTTCTTGGTGCTCTCTATGGAATGAAGCTGAAGAGACTAATAACCATTTGTTCTTACATTGCAAAGTCATTGCACAATTATGGGCCTTATTCCTTAGTACTTCACATAATCTATGGACCATGCCAGAACATACATCAGATTTTCTCAGCTGCTGGATAAGGAGAGGTGGAAGCAAAAGTCAAAAGAAGTAGTGGAACATAATGCCACCTTAGTATATGGTGGACAATATGGAGGGAAAGAAACAACAGATGTTTTGAGAACATTGCTAATCCAGTCCAAAAACTAAAATGGAACTGCATTAAGACATTCTACTTTTGGTGTAAAGAGGAAGGTATAGAGGAAGCTGGACAGTTACTAGATTTTATAGGCTCTTTGTAACTTTTTAGATTAGTCTTTTTCTTCTTTGTTCTCTGTTGATATTTTTTGGAGGTCTCCATCATTAATACAACATTACTCTAATAAAAAAAATATAGAAAGGTATCATTCTTTTTGGGGCTAACCAAAAAGAAAAGAAATGGGATTGAGGGAGTAACATATTCTATCTCTGTCTTCTTAGTTTCTCTAGAGCCTTTGTCCAAAAGTGTGTCAATGTCTTGTGTTCGCATAGACATAATGAATTGTTATCTTCTTCTGTATCCTAGAAGAAATTTGTTGGTTTCTCTTGATCTTGAGAAATCCGTGTATACTGCTTGGTTTATATGGAATAGAAACAAGAGGCCTTCACAGTGCTTCAATCCTTCATATCCTAAATTCTAAGACCAAAATGTCCTAGTATAACAGGGATACTCAGTGTTATTAAGCGACGTAGCAATGTGAAGCCATAAGTTATCACTTCATGGGTGAAGTCATGTGTTTTAAAGAAGTATATGCTTCAAACATTGTTGCACAAAGTGATCGCAATGAGAAGCTATTGGTTCTTTGGATATCATTGATGAGTTGGACTAATATCGTCATTATTGTATGTTTTAATTGCACTTTGATTATTAGAATATTAAATTCATATATGTTTGTACTTTAGTTTCTGTAAGTCATTCAAAGAAGTGTGCCTTCATTTCACGCTTTTTGCTTCAACGCCATGGGACCTAGTCGTTTTTTTGCTCTTTCCGCTCTTAAAAACAATGATATACTTGTTCAACATATTCATAAACTGTTGAAACATAGGTAGAAGGAGAAGCAAGAGGACACTATGGTGGAACAGAATCCCAGCATGCATATGGTTGACTGTCTGGAAGGAAAGGAAGTTAAGGAACAATAGATGTTTTGAAGTCAAAACTAACTCTTTTCAATAACTTTATACTTTTGCTCTCTTTTTGGGGTAAACGGGAATTTATAAATGAAGCAAAATCAATACCTAGCCCTCTTAGAATCCTTATAAGATTGAAAAGGGATTTTTCTTTTGTTTTCTTTTTGCCCAATTGTAATTCCCAGAGTACTTCTTTAGCTCTAGCTTTAAAATACAATTACCTTTCTCAAAAAATAAAAGCACAATGGGATACTCTGAAAAAGAATAGAATTCTGGGATTCTAGATTTTCCCTTGCAATGCAGTGATAGGACAATAGCATCTCAGGGATACCGCACTTTCCTTTACAACATAGCGATGGAACAATGTGGAAGAGATGGTCGTGGATCTCATTGTGATGTTTGTGGACAACACCCAAATGTTCGCACGAAGAGCCTTTTTCAGTCTTGTTGTCAGAAGCAAATAATTAGTGGCAAGCCATTCTGAGGCCACAGACCATGAAGTGTCTGCACTTTGAAGAGAGCTTTAGTTTACATGTGGCAGTGGTAATGGAAAGGATGGATGATTTTGATTATTAACTCAGAGATCAAACAGATTATATCACGAAAAACTTTTCCGTTTCCCAAAGTGTAACTTAAGATTTTTGGTTGATTAGGGTGACAATGAGTTTTATGTTTCATAAGTTAAGACTGATTATATGAGAATGAGAAATAAGTCATTTTTTGTTTTTCCTCTTATCCAGTTCACAAGATTGGAAGGCTAGGTTGAAGATACCACCACTTGATACTCGATACAGGACAGAGGTAAATTGGCAATTGTCATCTCAATGCTCTTGCAGTTAAATTTATCTTGATTATTCTCTTTGAAATGACTCTTTTGACAGCCATGTTTGTTTCCCTTCTTATCTGATGTAATTTATTTGAACTTTTCATTTATGTGTCACATGTTGCATCTTGATTTCACATCTTAAAAGATCAGATGTTATTTTCATGTGGGGGAAGCAGACACAGAAAATAGGATCTTACTATTTATGAGAAACAATTTAGACATATCTAATGTGGAACACAAGCATCTCTTAATCAATTTTTGTCATGGAAAACCTGTACATAGTCTGTGTCCATAAAATTTCAGCCCTTGGGTTTTTTGTTTTTGAGCATCCATATACGATGTTACATCGACAATTCTACATAGAAGTGATATCATTATTGTCTGTCACGAATCTAGGAAGAAACTGTTCATTTTGACTTCTTGGCCTAGCTTCAGGCCCATGGAGGACCTTTCGGGAATTGGATGCTGTTAATTACTTCTTGTAGCTAAGTACAGCTTTTGTAGGAGCAGAACTTGCCGTATGTGGTGGGTTCATGGATTGATCATGTTGGCGACTTTGCAACATTTGCATGAATTTTGAGGTTGGGTCTGTGCTCAATTACCTTTCTCTATCTTGGAAGAGCTAAAGGTTTAACAAGCTCAGAAGTTCATTTAAGATCATGTAAAAACATTAAGGAAGTTGATTCAGGAATTATCAATGCAATCTTGTCTGACCTTTCCCAGCAATGCCTCGTTATGGAGAAACCGACCAAATGAATCCTGCACCACTCAACTTGCAGATGTGTACTCCATTTCTGGCTTATTGACTTTTATCCTCAGAAACCATGAGCAGGGTGTTACAACATTTTGAAGCTCTTGCGCATCCATCATGATTCTTTACAATAGAGAACTACTTAAAGTGAAAGTGCAGAATTTAAGCATGAAGTCATCGTTCCGTCATCCAACATGCTTCTATCTAAGTGATTTCATACCTTACTACTCCCCTATCAAAAGATTCGGGAGGTGCTTGTCCTTAATTGAAATAAATATACATGTCTCAATGAATTTGATCCATACTTTGTTTTGTCTCACCATGTTCAACCACCTCCAACTATTTCCTTCTAGCAAAGATTTTTTTACTCTTTGAGAAAGTTAATATGTATATTCATCAGTACCAACTTGGTGCTGGGATCCATATTAAAAACTACAAAAGGCCCGGCCATCTTACAAGGCTTCAAAAAATTCAAAAAATGTTTTTACATCCTCTATATAATTTTCCTTACAACAGAGGATAGAAGATGCACCACACTTCATTTTGCACCCTAGAGTGCAATCTAGTGGTCAATGAAGTGGGTTGAGTACCATGAAGTCTCAGGTTCAATTCCCGGCGAAGACAAAATGCTAGGTGTTTTCTTTCTATATGTCCATATTTATCGATGGAGTGATGCCTGGAGTCAGTCAATACTATATTTATCCATTGGAGATTTTCTTGGCAGATTTGGACCATGTTTATGAACCTGCATGGGATTCACGGGTGATGCCTGGAGATCTAAAAAAGCATCAATGGAATGCTGTTCCTGTGTGCATAGTGTGGACAATTTTTCTAGTGAGAATAGTGGATGTTCTGAAGGGAAAAGCAATACATTTCTCTGGTAAAATTCAAATTTTATAAAATCCATACTTGGGTATAAAGAATTAGCAAATGACTGGGAAAACATTCTGGAATCGTTAGATCCTTCTATCCATTACCAATTGTCCATAAAAGGAGGACTCCAGGAACTTTTTTGAGAGACCAATTACCTCATCGTTATAATTAACTAAAGATACCGACAGCACAGTAGTTCAAACAGAGAAAACAATTGCTGGAACGTTATTTTCATGACTGGGAGCTTAGTGGGATGACTTATTTATAATGTTCTCCCCAGCTTCCAAGAGCTAAAACCCAGTGAAGTAAGGTCCTGCTACAAGGTTTTAAAAGGAAGGCCTTTGGGGAATCCTGCAATTCTATGGAAACAAGTCTGGAAATCAAAAGCACCTGTAACGTAATGTATTCTGTTTGGTTAGTGATGAAAGAAGCTTGTCTCACTCAGAGATAACTTGTAAAGAAGAGGTGTCCAGCTAAGCTATATATGCTACATGTGTGGAGAAAACTCTGAGACAGTTGACTATCTTTTTGTTCATTGTTCCCTGGTAACTCAGGTCTGGAAAATGATCTATAATCTGGGTTTGAAATGGGTGATGCCTGGTCTACTGCAGATGTTTTAAAATGATGGAACAGGAAAGATTTTTCAAAAGCTATAAAGACTCAAGACTACATGGAACACCATTCTAGCATGCATATGGTGGAGTATATGGAGAGAGAAATAGAAGAGGTTTTGAAGGAAAAGCCAACACCACTCTTAAGATAATATCTACAGCATCCTTTTAAATGAAGCATAAACCTTGTTACAGTTCATAGAATCATTACATAGATAGTTAGGGATCTTTGTAACTTTACTGCACTCTTTGTGTCTTTCAGTGTATAGTATATTTACCATTTCAAAACGAAAGAAAAGATCCCAGGATCTTTTGTACGTATTCGGTAACTCTTGGTACTTTTATTAATAAATTATCTTACTTATTCCCCCCGTCCCCCGATAATCAAAAAGAAAAAAGGAAACTGGCAGAGATGTTACATAGGAAAAGAGAGCTGTCTATGTAGTTCTGCGCAGAAGTCCAAGCCCATGAAATTTTAGGTGGTCTTCTACCATCGGAGATCACTCTCTCTTTTCTTTCTCTTCCCTTTTTATTCTCTCCTTCCCTTATATATGGATAGTAGGCTTTTTTTCAGAATGGGGGGTAAATCCTACGATATCACAGAGTCTCTCTCAGCTTCAGAAACTTGGTATGATTGGGTGGAGAGTGGTAAACTCTCAATGAGAAGGATGGTTCTTAGCAAGGGTGCTCTGTTGTGGCTATGTAAGAGATTGAAAGAAGCTTCTGACAACAAAGGAAAGAGCTTCAAATGCCGAGATGTAGAGTAGAGACCTTTCTACTTATAGTTCTTGCTCTCAAAAGTTCAATAAATATGGTAGGTTCATCGCAGTCATAGCTGTTAACGGACAGAACATGTGATAATCATTTTTCCTGGAAACAAATTTAATGATGGGGGAGACTTGCACTCAAAGTTGAAGAATTCATTAACAGAAAGTTAAAAACCCACATGGGACATTTATTACATCTGGGGATTCAAACACTAATACATTAATTGGTGAAGGAAACTATAAAAAGGCCATTACAAAGAATAAACGGTGTTAGAAGGAGATCGAGGTCACTAAGGACAGCAACATTCTGATGACGACTTCCATCTCTGATGACAATGATCTGCTGAGAAGATGCTTGGTAGGAAGATTAATTGGTGGTGAAGAGGCACCCACCCAAAATGATGTAGGACATATGGGCAATTCAAAACTGGAAAGGTGCTCCAAATATCCAGATCATGACATGAATGGTTTCTAGTTACTCTTCAAATTCCAGTCAAGAAGAGTGGAGAGCTGCAGAACATGTACTCATGGGTGAATGGAGGAGACGGGTGTGTGAAGTATATAGAAGGGATATTATGGGACTGGCAAGGGGTAATCCATATCTTGGAGGAAATTCTTGAAAAGAATAGCGCCATCTAAAGTCAAATGTTTCACTTGGCTAGTGGCTAGGAGATCTTGCCTAACACATGAACTGCTCCAAAAAAAGAGACTACCTCTAGTCTCTAGATGTTGCCTATGTGATGAAACCGGGGAAACGAACAATCATTTGTTCCTCCATGGTAGATTCATAGCTCAGATTTCCGTTATTTTTTTTAGCCTAACAAAGGTTAATTGTACCATGTCAAAACACATCTCAGATTTACTGTGTTATTGGGTGAGAAGGGGGAAGTAGGAAGGTGGTGTTTGGAAGGAAAGGAATGAAAAATGTTTTGAAGATAGGTCCAATTTTATTTTGAAAGTGGGATGAAATTGTATTGTATGTTTTTTTTTTGGGTGTAAAGAACAATGTATAGAAGAAGTAGATTATCTTCTAGAATTTCTAGGAGCTTTCTAACTTGGTTTCTCTTGTCTCTCTCTTTCTTTTTGGAGATTTCCAGCATATCCTTAATGCTGAGGAATACAGCATTACCAGTTTCTTAAGAAAAATAAAAGAGAAACCGCCAGAGAACAAATAATATCTGCTAATACCATCTAGCTTCTGTATAG
>JACEIK010001612.1:148108-159529 GCA_018107945.1 Datura stramonium | reverse complement strand
TATATTAGAAAATATATTACTAACAAATATATCAACTAATATTAGCACAAAACTACATAACATATCTCATTTAATGTCATTTTGTATCTAATACTCCCTCGGTTTCATTTTAATTGTTAGGATATGATTTGCATACCAATTAAGAAAATATTAATAGGGATAATAATTTGACTAATATAACCCTATTAATTTTTTGAAAACATACAATAAATAATTCTTTTCACATTTTAGAGTAAATTTAAATACTAAGGGTAGAATTGAAAAAACATGATCAATTATCTCTTGAATTTTGTAAATAACAAGTATTTTGAAGCAACTATTTTTAGTATACCTAGCAACTAAATTGGAATGGAGGGAGTAGAAGATTAACTAATATTGTTAAGACTTTGGAACTTTGACTGTCTTATATACTTAATTGAAATGTCCTTTTTACGTAGTTGATTAATGAGAGAAATTGCTTGTACTTTCTTTAGGATGCGTCTACTTGTGTAAAGTGTGAGTTTGATATAATTGAAATATTTCTTGAAAAGTTAAACTCATAACTTTTTATGAGTATATGTAGAAGTCAAACAAACTATGATTACTGATTTACTGTACTGTAAAATATCAAAATCGAATTTAATATATACCGGATGAATTTGATATGTAATAATATAATATTTTTAAAAATAAAAATCAAAATTACCGAACTAAAATTTTCAATATCGTACTCTACAGTATCATGCCCTCCCATATAATTTCAAAGTTCATGTAACTCACATAAAAAGATCGAATATTTATTTATCTAAATAAAGATATTGCTCGTGAAAAATCGTACATATGCCCCCGCTAAGATTTTTTTACACCACATATTATTGATTTAAAATCTAATCAAAGTAAAAGGAACAGAAAATTTATCAAACGAACTCTTAATGTAATAAGTTAGTACAACACTATAACTATCTTCTCTGTCTTTGATACGCTACTTCTACTATAGCTTATTTGTTTCCGTCATTTTTGTTCGCTAAGTTATGTGTAATCATTTAAAATTTGTCGAACGTAAATTTGATAAGAAATTTGGATTATATTAAATATATATTACTCAAAATATATATTGTGAATTAGTATAATTGAATTAATTATTTAAATTTAATAAATATGAATTTAATTAATGATCCAATTTCCTTGGACTATTCCATCAAATTGGGCTACAAATGATGAGCCCACTTTAATGAGCCCAAGATGTCATCTTCCTAGAGGCCCAAATTAGTGTCACGTGTCAAATGACGTGTCACGACAATTCAAATAAAAAGAGCCAATAGGATCATTCCACGTGTCAAAATGACACAGCATGCCTAGTCAAATCAATGCCAATGAAAATGCGCCACATGTATATGTGACATGTTCCGACCAATCAAATATCGCCATGTCAACTTAAATCTAATTGGTTGAAAGAAGTCCGTCCTTATTGCAACTCTTTCATCCTACAACTATAAATAAGGGTCTCATAATTCATAAAAGGGACTTGAATTCTAATAATAAGCTAGAGAGAGCTTGAGGATCAAACATTGCAAATTTTTCTACAAGCTGCAAGCATTCAAACACTCAAGCATTTCTCTACAAGTTTCAGAGATCAAGATGAAGATTTAAGAATAAGCTTCAAGCTCTTGAATTTAAATACAAATCAAGATTAAGACCATCAGATTCAAGCTCAAGCTCAAAAGTCCTTGAATTAAAGTACAAGTCAAGATCAAATCCATCAAGTTCAAGATCAAGCTCAAAGCCCTTGAATTTATATTCGAAAGGAAGAATCAGAGAATTAATAGAGATTGTAATATTCATATTTGAAATAATATACTATGATTTTTGCGATATTTTTCTGTCTTGATTATTATTTTCTCGACATGAGATTTTATTGTCTACAAATTGTAGCCTGCCTAGTGGGACAATTTCTACCTCTCATCTCATCTTTTCAATCTTCAAAGATCAAGAACATCGAGATGGCTTCAAAGATGATTAAATCCAAATCAACTACCTACAAGGCTACTGACTCCAAGTTCTCTGTCGAGGTGGAAAGCATCCTCGGTGTTACTTTAAGAAGTTTTGGGCCGGTCACGGGAATCAAAGTAAGCATAATAGGACAACATGCACTCCAAGTGTCATCCGCATCAACTCCAATATTTGGATCTTCATCCCCAAAAGGAGCAAGATCCTATACCAACGCATCAAAAGAAGAAGGCATTATTGCCAAAAGAATTAAGAAGACTCTGGCTCTACTTGACCTCTCTGGATCCAAGAACTCTGCTGTGAAGGGAGATGATAATACTTCGAGTGGTGGGTCTTCTCCACTCAGACAATATAAGTTGAGCCCATCAAAAATCAGTTTATGTGATAATCCATGCTATTATCCAACATCCCTAACAATCATGCAAGCGATGGTAACCGACGCTTTATCTATGGAGGAGCAACTAGAAAACTTGGCGAAGGTAATTGAAGGCCTGACCAAGTATGTGCAAAATCATGATGCTTGGATTTTGAAGTTGATGAACAAGGTGGACGACATAGTGTAAGTAGAGTCTAGTCATGCACCTGAAAAGGCTCCAGAAGTTCAAGACTTAAGAAAATTCCAGTTTCTTTTGAAGAGATGATTCTACTTAACCAGCAGAAGGATTCATTGAGGGAACTATCAAGAACAAGTATGAAGTTACTTCCAAGTCCTCTCTCACGTATGCAAAGCTGCACACCACAAGAATTGATAACCTCAAGATGCCACTCGGTTATCAGCCTCCCAAATTTCAGCAATTTGAAGGCAAAGGAAACTCAAAGCAACATGTTGCACATTTTATAAAACTTGTAACAATGCAAAAATTTATGGGGATTATCTTATTAAGTAGTTTGTCCACTCCCTTAAAGGGAATTCTTTTAATTGGTTCACAAATCTTTAGTCTAACTCTATTGATAGTTGGGGGCAACTGCAGCAGGATTTACTTAATCGCTTCTACAACAAAAAGAGTACTGTGAGCATGGTGGAACTCATAAATACCTTCCAGAGGAAGGATGAACTAGTCACCGACTTCATTAATCGATAGAGAAATGCAAGTCTGAACTGTAAAGACTTACTCAGTGAAGCTTCTAGAATAGGGATGTGTACCCAAAGAATACATTGGGGACTTCTCTACATCTTGCAAGGAACTAAGACAAGGTCTTTTGAAGAGCTGACTACTCATGCTCATGACATGGAGTTGAGCATGTCTTTTGCCGGAAATGGAGATGCCTATTTTTGACCCTCGCAAAGGAAAAGACAAGCAAGAATCTAAGAGATGTAGCAAGTTTGTACCCAAGAGTGATAACAAAGAATCTATGAATGTTGATGTGTCGCATGTGAAGTTTATGACAAAGGCAAGCAAGAAGCAGAGTGTGAAACCAACTTCCTCTCGAGGCAACCAAAATTGAAAATTGACCTTGAAGGAAATGTAAGAAAGGGAACACCCTTCCTCGATTCTAATGTCCCTAAAATTTTTGATGAACTATTTGAGTTAAAACTCATTGAATTGCCAAAGATGAAGTGACCCAATGAAGTTATGTAAGAAAAAACAATCCAAATTATTGCAAGTATCATCGACTTAAGGGTCACCCTCTTGAGAAGTGTTTTGTGTTCAAGGACAGAATTATGTAGCTGCCTAATGAGAAGAATATTGTTCTTGAGGATGATAAGGCAAGTTCTAGTCAAATATCTATAACTTTTGTCTCTCTTGATCCAGTACAAATATGCAACTATTAAGAGCATGAAGAAGAAAGACCACTTAAGCATGGTAAAACCCAAGTTAATGAAGCTGATGATGAGGGTTGGATTCTAGTGATTAGGCGGAGACACTGCAACGCGAGTCTGTGAAAGGAATCATCTGAACAACAAACAAGAAAGAAGATAGTGAGAAGATCAAGAGAGAAAAAACATGTTGAGCAGTCAAAGAAGCCAAAAGTAGAGGCGCAGTACCACCAGAAACCACGACATCCTGTGACTTTGGAGGAATTCCTACCAAGTGGATTGTACATGAAGATTTCTCGAAACAACATTAAGGCTTCATGCTTCAATACCGATGAAGAAGCAAAGAATGAAAGTCTGTCAATATTGTCTTCATCATCATTGAATAAGATTTCTGAGCCCTCTTTCCAAGAAGTTCATGCATGTGATACAAAAATCACATTTACAGATAACGATCTTCTGCTTGGCAAAATGCTGCATAATCATCTTTTATATATAGTGAGTCACACGCTTGAGAAGAGGATAAATAAAATCTTGATAGATGATAGATCTAGAATTAACGTTCTTCCTATTCGCACCATGAAGGAGCTCGACATCCCACTTGAAGAACTTTTTGAGAGTTGCTTGATATTCAAGAATTCAATTAGGGGGGGGGAGGTCCATAGGTTCTATCAAACTAGAGATCAACATTGAAGATTTGCGACCTAGAGCATGGATGCATGTAATCAATGCAAAGAATTCATATAATATGTTGTTTGGAAGGCCTTGGATACATGAGAATAAAATTATTTTATCCTCCTAATATCAATGTTTGAAGTATCTTGAAGGTGGAGTCAAGAAGAAGATAGTTGCTGATGATAAGACATTTGAAGAAGCTGAATCACACTTCGCCGATGCAAAGTTCTACTTAAAAACTACATTATAAAGGAAATGAAAGTCGACAATGTCGCAAGGGCCAAGATTGATGAGCTTGCAACTAAAAGAGCTGATGCGACTGCCTAAAAAGTTAAAGTTAGCATTGAGGAGCCGCACTCTCTTTCAAATAAAGGGAACATTGTGTCTTTGAGAAAGAAGATAACATATATGCCCCGCTATATGCCAAAGGTGAAGAAAGAGGAAGATCAATCGTACGATACCCAAGAAAATGTACTAAAGGGGCTAGCCTTCCCTATCAGATGGATTGATGCAATTAACTTATCCTCAAATCTACTTGGAGAGTTCGTGATTCAAAAAGCTTCGCAAAATGTGGCAGTCCCTACAAAATGCACAAGTGAATGTTTTGATCCAAATACCTACAAGTTATTTGCAAAGGCTGGCTATAACCCAATGAACTATCAAAGTTAGGGAAACTCCCATCAGAAGCTTCCATCAGGCAATCACGCGAGGGTTTGGGGTATAAGCAACTACCTCCAATTCGCATCTCCATAAGAAGAGAAACTACCAATTACATCACTTGGAGGAGGAGTCTAGTACTCCAGGCAAAAGACCTTCTATCTTTGACCTACTAGGAAAATCAAATGCGAGAACTTCTGTATTTGAAAGGTTAGGCCTGTTGAAGAAGATGAATAAGTTCTAGAGAAACTATCAGAGTGTGAGAATGCCCACTTCATCTAAAACCCAGAAGGATTTCCAAAGTTTGATTCGTTCTAGAATGAGGCGACAAATGAAACTTGTTGTTTCATGTGGGGAGGTTCTAAAGGACAAGAATCACACTGTGGTTTATACCACAAAATACAACGAAGGTGAAGAAAGTGTAGGATTTTCATATCATATCACTACACAAAGTGAGCATGATACCTCATCTCAAATGGAGGTTGACGAGAAGCTAAAGGATGTCTTCTGGTGTTATCATATAGCGGTCAATGATAGTGATCCTCATGAGGATGAAGATGCTGGAGATGCTCCTCAAAACTTGAAGAAGGTGTGAAGACCATAGTAGACTCCTTGAAGGAGGTTAATCTTGGCACTGATGAAGATCCAAGGCCAATGTATCTAAGTGCTTCCCTTACAGCTGATGAAGAAATCTCTTACATGGATGTCTTTGCTTGGAGTTATAGGTAGAGGTTTGGGTTGGATCCCAAAGTAGCGATCTATTAACTTGCAGTCAGGAATGGTGCTCGTCCTGTTAAGCAGACTAAAAGACGCTTCAGACTAGAATTAATTTCTTTAATTGAAAATGAAGTTAACAAACTCATTGAAGATGGATTTGTTCTTGAATTTAAATACCCCACATGGATATCATTCCCGCTAGGAAGAAGAATGGACAAATTCGAGTTTGTGTTGATTTAAGGGATCCTAAAAATGCATGCCCTAAGGATGAGTTTCTGATCCCCATCCCAAAGTTGATGATTGATGCTACCACTGATTACAAGGCAATGTCTTTCATGGATGATTCATCAGGCTATAACTAAATTCGTATGGTACCAAAGGATGAAGAACTCATTGCATTTCTTACACCCAAAGGCATTTATTGCTACAAGGTAATGCCTTTTGATTTTAAGAATGTAGGTGCCACATATCAAAGGGCTATGCAGAATATCTTTGATGACTTGCTCAACAAAAAGGTTGAATGTTATGTTGATGATTTGATGGTGAAGTCAAAAAAGTGAAACAATCACTTTCAAGACTTGAGAATGGTGTTCGAGCTGCTTCGAAGATATCAACTCAGAATGAACCCATTAAAATGTTCCTTCAGAGTTACTTTTGGAAAGTTTCTTTGATTCATTATAATACATCAGGGAATTGAAATTGATCAAGCTAAAGTTGATGCAATTTTAAAGATGCTTGAGCCTTGAAATATTCATAAATTAAAAAGTCTTTAAGGAATGCTAGCGTATCATAGGAGATTCGTCTCGAACCTAGCTAGAAGATGCCAACCATTTAGCATCTCATGAGGAAGGATGCCCTTTTCAATTGGGACCAAGATTGTGCTAATACCTTTGGAAACATCAAGTCATATTTGATAAAGCCTTCAGTTCTAGCGGTCTTGGTACCTGAAAACCATTGATACTATATATTTCAGCATAAGAAAGGCCTGTTGGAGCGCTACTAGCCCAAGAGAATAGTGAAGGGAAAGAAAAACTAAGAAAATATGCATGGTCTTAGGTGTGTTTATATGGATATGATGCACTTTAGCTTTGTTTTCAGGGAAACAGGGTGTTGGAGTTGAAAGCTGTGAAAGGAGGAAAAGAGTGCAAAAATTGGGCAAAGTACAGACTTCAGTACGAGTCATACCTTGGTGGTATGAGCCGTACTGTAAGTCGTGGTAAATTTTAGAAGATATGTAAATGTTGCTGGCCAAGTACGACTCTTGGTACGAGACGTACCGTGAGTGGTGGAAAATATTTGAAGATGCACTTAGATTAGTCTGTTGGTAGATGGAAACCATGAGTCGTGATGACTACCTATGGCCCATACTAAGGAGACGTGGTAGAGTTCAGAAAAGTTGAAAGGCAAAACTCATGGTACGAGAGGCAACCATGAGTTGTAGGAGCAAGGTACGAGCCGTACCAAGACACTCATAGAAATATTCAGAGGATGCTAGATATCTCAGGTTCAAACCACGACAACATTGTACAACTCATAGGAGTATTGTACGAGTCGTAAAACTCCCAGCACTTAACCAAATTCAAAGCTGCCAAGTATTGTATGAGTGAAGCTACGACCCGTAGGTTGATGATACGTGTCATAGGAGAAGGCAACGACAATTATTATAGTTTCAATGTTAATTTAGGAAATTTTTTTTAGTTATTTGTATAAATATTTTTCTAGGTTATTTTAGTTAGAGAGTAGACTTTTTGAGGAGAGAATAACACTTTTGAGTTCTCTTGTCAATATTCTTGGATTTATTCATTGTTCTTGAATTAATCAAGGTTGGATTGTGCATTAATCAAGTGGGTTTTATTTCAATCTTCATTGTAAGTTCTTAATTATATTTTCTTCAGAAAGCTAATTCTTTGCTTACAATTATGAGAGGTTAAATCCTCCACAATTAGGGTTGTGGGAACCATGATGAATTAACAAACCGGGGTTTTCACAAAGTGATTCTAAACCAATATGAATAGTTGTATTGTCTTCTCTTCATCTAAAATGCTTCTTAATGATGCACAATATTAGGACTTGGCCGAATTCTCTATTTGTTTGAACTTAGAGAGGTAGACATTAGGAAAAGAGAAGAACAACAAAGCCTTGAATTCTACGGTTCATTGTATAACTTGAGCTGCGGTCACATGATAGTTAATTTGGAAAAACTTGATAGCAGTAAAAGTGAAATCACTCAGAAGACCAAATCTAGTAATTGAGTATAGTCATCCAATAGGGACAAATCAGTCTTTTGGATGAATCTATATTATCAGTTCTACAAGCTAAGTATTGGGATAGATCACGAGTGTAAAACCCAAAGTAGTTGTGAATCCATGGGGAAAACCTCCCTAGTGAATTGCATCAACTTGATAACAACTTAATCTTCAAAACTGTTACATGTTTACTTATTTAAACAACCCCCATTAGGAGATAATTGAACTAAAAGTCTAAATACTAGCATTATTATATATCTTGACCATATTCCCTGTGGGACAGGTCCCAACCTTTGTTAGTTTTTTTTTGACAACGTCCGCGTCATACTTTTCTAGAGGTGTGATTTGAGTGTTATCAAAAGTGGCGCCATTGCTGAGGAAAATGTCTTAGGATTAGAGTAATTGTTGTGCTTAACTTTTAGTCGTTATTTCTTCATTTATGTTTTCTTTTTGTTTTTGACACCCATAGGTTGTCGCTTGGTGAATGCCAAGTGCTCGGCAAAGTGGAAATCCCTTGATTCCACTTGATCTTGAGCTAGAGCGCACACTGCGTAAAATGGAAAATCCTGAGTAGAGAGAGGCCCGATTGGCAGAAGAAGCGCGTCAAGATGAATTAGCTCGGCAAACAGTGCTTTAGGAAGACAAGGATGCTCACGATGATGTAGTAAATGCTGGCTGTCATGAAAGGGGTAACAGAGGCCAAAGATATTCTCCTCAATTTTATGATGATGATGACCCAGACGTTGATGAGGCTGGGTCAACAGGAGCTATTGTACCTCTACCTTTGCCTTCTGCGTCAAAGTTTGATATCACTAGCACCATGATCTAGTTGCTTAACATGAAAGGGGTGTTCAATGGTTATGCAGCTGATGATGCTAATCTCCACCTGATGAATTTCATTGGTATATGCAAGGCGTACAGGTTACCCAGTATAAGCCAGGATGCTATAAGGTTGAGACACTTCCCATTCTCTCTCTCTGGAGAGGCCACGTTATGGTTATCGGAGTTGTCTAACGACTCCATTACCAACTGGAGGGAGATTAAGCAAGCCTTCTTAGAAAGGTTCTTTCCACCCTCCAGGATGTTGCAACTAAAAGATGAGATCTATAATTTTCGACAGTTGAAGATTGAGGCACTACATGAGACTTGGCTGAGATTTAAGAAGAATATGATAAGTGCCCGAATCATAAAATTCCCAATGACAGTTTGTTGGAAATTTTTTACAGGTCTTTGAACAACAACACCAAGGCTGTAGTAGATACGGTAGTAGGAGGAGCATTGATGAGTCACTCGTGGGAGCAAGCAACTGTTATACTTGACCGAGTGACCAAGACAAACTTGTCCTGGCACAACAGGGAAGCTGAGACAATTGCAGGTACATATGCCATAGGGATGTCTACAAACTAATGCTGAAAACAAAAGAGCATGATCAAGAGTTGGCTCGTATGAGCACATCTCTATACTTTCTCACGAAGCATATTATGAGCTCTGGAGCTTAGAACGTGAATGCAGTTGGAGCTCAAGGTCAGGAGCAGGGGTTTGAGCAGACAGATTCCGAGGAGGAGGCAAACTTCTTGGACAACTAGGTGGTGGGTTTTCGGACCAACGCCCAAGGGTCCGAATAGGAAAATTGGTGCCAAGGTTTTGAAAATCAAGGTCGGACCTAATATAGAGACAACTATAATAGGAATGGATACAGGGATAGGAGTAGAGGTCATGAGCGGGAAGGTGAATGGAGAAAGAATGATGGCTACCATAACAACCGCACTGGTGTTTATGTTCCTCCCAAGGCTAGTGAGGGTGATGCTAGATCCTCGAAGTCAGAAAGCATGATGGCTAAGCTACTGAAAAGGGATAAATCAATTGACAAGGTGCTGAAGGATATTAGGGGTGATATATCTAGCATGGTCCAAAAGATTGAATCCCACACTACAACAATTAAGTAGATTGAGTAGCAGCTTGGTCAAATGTCTGTATCCCTAAATCAGAGGTAGAAGGGAACACTTCCTAGAAACACCATCCAAAATCTAAAAAATGACATTCATTGTATGGCGGTGTGACTAGAAGTGGAAAGACCACAATTGACCCTCCCCTACCAGTTGTAGTTGAGATAGAGAGATAGAAGGAGATCGAGCTGAATGAGGAAGATGAGATTACTAAACAGGAAGCCACATGCGAGGTTGAGTTAACTGAGGCTCCAAGTATTACAAAGAGGTCTAACACTGATGAAGGGAAAGAAAAAGGGTCAACTCATATTTACAGACCTATCCCTCGACCACCATCACCATTCCCTTAGAGGATGAAGAAAAAGGTGGAAAATGGGAAGTTCCAGAAATTCTTTTCAATGCTGAAATAGTTGTCTATGAACATCCCATTGGTTGAGGCATTGGAGCAGATGCCCAGATATGCTAAGTTCATGAAGGACCTTATAACTAAGAAGAGGTCTGTGAGTTATGATCTAGTTGGCAACTTGCATCATTACAGTGCCATAGCCTCATAGGTCCTTGCCCAGAAGAAGGAGGATCCAGGTGCCTTCACCATTCCATGCAAAATTGGTGATTTTGAGTTTGCAAAGGCAATTCGTGATTTAGGTGCTAGCATCAACTTGATGCCATCAGTGGTAGTCAGATAGCTGGGCTTAGGAGCACCACCACCGATTCCGATGCGACTATTGATGGCAGACCACATAGTTAAAAATCTAGTGGGGATCCTACTTGATGTGCTAATTAAAATGGATCAATTTATATTCGCACTGGACTTCGTGATCTTAGATTGCAAGGTTGATTTTGAGGTCCCCATCATTTTGGGGCAACCTTTCCTTGTTACTAGAAGAGCGTTGGTGGACGTTGAGGCTGGCAAATTAAAATTTAGACTGAACAAGGAGGAGGTTACCTTCAATATCTGCCGGTCAATAAAACAGCTGATCTTGGGCAGAATTGCACGCCCAAGTGATACTCAAATGCTTCATTTCTACTTGTTTATCTATTGTTATGTGTACACTCTCATGTGATTCTTAGTTAAATGTGAATTTATACTAACCAACATGATTAGTGTTGTTTTGCAGGTAAAAGGAAATTTTTGGAAGCTTATATATGTTGGTGAAGTGCGGGAATGGACTTGGAAGCAAGGAGTGGAAGTTGACAAGGGAAGTTGGAAAAAATAGGGGCTCCGCGATGGCACCGTGTCACGCTACCATCGCGGAGGCATTCTGCCTCGGATGAATTATTTATGTCAAAATTCAGTGGAGGTTCGCGTTACCTCCGTGGCACGGAGGCAGTGCTCCTCGATGCACTCCGTGTCACGTTGAGTGTGATTACCTGGAACCTCAAGTTCCAGTGAAGGTGCGCGATAGCACCGTGGCACGGAGGCAAGGCTCCGCGATAC